>JAQOWZ010000124.1:276841-357407 GCA_035578165.1 Stenolophus ochropezus
TATGTATTTCAAGAATAGGTAATATCTGACTTTATTTTTGTAAAAATTCATATAAATATTTGCTTCCGCGCCCAAATTTTATAATTTTTTATCATATTTAAGCTAAAAGAAAACATTGCAACAGGAAAATTGCTATTTCAAGTGTGGTACGTATTCTAGAATCCAGCCAATGTAGCTTACAATATACAGCGTATTCATTAAAATGATACCCGAAAATTGAATGTTTATTATCTGATTGGGACCACGTTTTGGTCACTTTTGCATGTTCAATGCTTAAAACCATCCATAGTATAGATCCTAAAGCATGAATATGAATGTTTTAACAAAAATATCCATTTTAAGAATAGGTAAAATCTGACATTATTTTTGTAAAAAATCATATTAATATTTGTTTCCGCGCCCGATTTTATAATTCTTTATCATATTTTAGCTAAAAGAAAACATTGCAACAAGAAAATTGCTATTTCAAGTGTGGTAGGTATTCTAGAATCCAGCCCATGTAGCTTACAATATACAACGTATTCATCAAGAATAGGTAAAATCTGAATTTATTTTTGTAAAAATCCTATAAATATTTGCTTCCACGCCCGAATTTTAAAATTTATCATCATATTTTAAATAAAAGAAAACATTGTAACAAGAAAATTGCTATTTCAAGTGTGGTTCGTATTCTAGAATCTAGATTTTACCTATTTTTGATGAATACGTTGTATATTGTAAGCTACATGGGCTGGATTCTAGAATACCTACCACAATTGAAATAGCAATTTTCTTATAGCAATGTTTTCTTTTAGCTAAAATATGATGAAAAATCATAAAATTCGGGCGCGGAAGCAAATATTTAAATGATTTTTTACAAAAATAAAGTCAGATATTACCTATTTTTGAAATGGATATTTTTGTTAAAACATTCATAAACATGCTTTTGGACCTATACTATGGATAAAATATAATGAAAAATTATAAAATTCGGGCGCGGAAGCAAATATTTATATGATTTTTTACAAAAATAAAGTCAGATTTTACCTACTTTTAATGAATACGTTGTATATTGTAAGCTACATGGGCTGGATTCTAGAATACCTACCACACTTGAAATAGCAATTTTATTGTTGCAATGTTTTCTTTTAGCTAAAATATGATGAAAAATTATAAAATTCGGGCGCGGAAGCTAATATTTATATGATTTTTTACAAAAATAAAGTCACATTTTACATACTTTTGATGAATACGTTGCATATTGTAAGCTTCATTGGCTGGATTCTAGAATACCTGCACACTTGAAATAGCAATTTTCTTGTTGCAATGTTTTCTTTTAGCTAAAATATGATGAAAAATTATAAAATTCGGGCGCGGAAGCAAATATTTATATGATTTTTTACAAAAATAAAGTCAGATTTTACCTTTTTTTGAAATGGATATTTTTGTTAAAACATTCATAAACATGCTTTTGGACCTATACTATGGATAAAATATAATGAAAAATTATAAAATTCGGGGCGCGGAAGCCAACATTTATATTATTTTATACAAAAATTAAGTCAGATTTTACCTATTTTTGATGAATACGTTGTATATTGTAACCTTCACTGGCTGGATTCTAGAATACCTACCACACTTGAAATAGCAATTTACTTGTTGCAATGTTTTCTATTACCTAAATTATGATGAAAAATCATAAAATTCGGGCACGGAAGCAAATATTTATATGATTTTTTACAAAAATAAAGTCAGATTTTACATATTCTTGAAATGGATATTTTTGTTAAAACATTCATAAACATGCTTTTGGACCTATACTATGGATAATATATGATGAAAAATTATAAAATTCGGGCGCGGAAGCAAATATTTATATGATTTTTTACAAAAATAAAGTCAGATTTTAACTATTTTTGATGAATACATTGTATATTGTAAGCTACATGGGCTGGATTCTAGAATACCTACCACAATTGAAATAGCAATTATCTTGTTGCAATGTTTTCTTTTAGCTAGCTAAAATATGATAAAAAATCATAAAATTCGGACGCGGAAGCAAATATTTATATGATTTTTTACAAAAATAAAGTCAGATTTTACCTATTTTTGAAATGGATATTTTTGTTAAAACATTCATAAACATGCTTTTGGACCTATACTATGGATAATATATGATGAAAAATTATAAAATTTAGTCGCGGAAGCAAATATTAATATGATTTTTTACAAAAATAAAGTCAGATTTTACCTATTTTTGATGAATACGTTGCATATTATAAGCTTCTAGAATACCACCACAATTAAAATAGCAATTTTCTTGTTGCAATGTTTTCTTTTAGCTAAAACATGATGAAAAATTATAAAATTCGGGCGCGGAAGCAGATCTTTATATGATTTTTTACAAAAATAAAGTCAGATTTTACCTATTTTTGAAATGGATATTTTTGTTAAAACATTCATAAACATGCTTTTGGACCTATACTATGGATAAAATATAATTAAAAATTATTAAATTCGGGCGCAGAAGCAAATATTTATATTATTTTTTACAAAAATTAAGTCAGATTTTACCTATAATTGATGAATACGTTGTATATTGTAAGCTTCATTGGCTGGATTCTAGAATACCTAGCACACTTGAAATAGCAATTTTCTTGTTGCAATGTTTTCTTTTAGCTAAAATATGATGAAAACTTATAAAATTCGTGCGCGGAAGCAAATATTTATATGATTTTTTACAAAAATAAAGTCAGATTTTACCTATTTTTGATGAATACGTAGCATATTGTAAGCTTCATTGGCTGGATTCTAGAATACCTACCACACTTGAAATAGCAATTTTCATGTTGCAATGTTTTCTGTTACCTAAATTATGATGAAAATTCATAAAATTCGGGCGCGGAAGCAAATATTTATATGATTTTTTACAAAAATAAAGTCAGATTTTACCTATTTTTAATGAATACGTTGTATATAGTAAGCGACATGGGCTGGATTCTAGAATACCTACCACAATTGAAATAGCAACTTTCGTGTAGCAATGTTTTCTTTTAGCTAAATTATGATGAAAAATCATAAAATTCGGGCGCGGAAGCAAATATTTAAATGATTTTTTACATAAATAAAGTCAGATTTTACCTATTTTTGATGAATACGTTGCATATTTAAAGCTCCATTGGCTGGATTCTAAAATACCTACCACACTTGAAATAGCAATTTTCTTGTTGCAATGTTTTCTTTTAGCTAAAATATGATGAAAAATTATAAAATTCGGGCGCGGAAGCAAATATTTATATGATTTTTTACAAAAATAAAGTCAGATTTTACCTATTTTTAAATGGATATTTTTGTTAAAACATTAATAAAAATGCTTTCGGACCTATACTACGGATAAAATATGATGAAAAATAATAAAATTAGGGCGCGGAAGCAAATATTTATAGGATTTTTTACAAAAATAAAGTCAGATTTTACCTATTTTTGATGAATACGTTGCATATTGTAAGCTTCATTGGCTGGATTCTAGAATACCTACCACACTTGAATTAGCAATTTTCTTGTTGCAATGTTTTCTTTTACCTAAATTATGATGAAAAATCATAAAATTCGGGCGCGGAAGCAAATATTTATATGATTTTTTACAAAAATAAAGTCAGATTTTAGCTATTCTTGAAATGGATATTTTTGTTTAAAACATTCATAAACATGCTTTTGGACCTATACTATGGATAAAATATAATAAAAAATTATAAAATTCGGGCGCGGAAGCAAAAATTTATATGATTATTTATAAAAGTCAGATTTTACCTATTTTTGATGAATACGTTGCATATTGTAAGCTTTATTGGCTGGATTCTAGAATACCTACCACAATTGAAATAGCAATTATCTTGTTGCAATGTTTTCTTTTAGCTAAAATATGATAAAAAATCATAAAATTCGGACGCGGAAGCAAATATTTATATGATTTTTTACAAAAATAAAGTCAGATTTTACCTATTTTTGAAATGGATATTTTTGTTAAAACATTCATAAACATGCTTTTGGACCTATACTATGGATATATATGATGAAAAATTATAAAATTTAGTCGCGGAAGCAAATATTAATATGATTTTTTACAAAAATAAAGTCAGATTTCACCTATTTTGATGAATACGTTGCATATTATAAGCTTCTAGAATACCACCACAATTAAAGTAGCAATTTTCTTGTTGCAATGTTTTCTTTTAGCTAAAACATGATGAAAAATTATAAAATTCGGGCGCGGAAGCAGATCTTTATATGATTTTTTACAAAAATAAAGTCAGATTTTACCTATTTTTGAAATGGATATTTTTGTTAAAACATTCATAAACATGCTTTTGGACCTATACTATGGATAAAATATAATTAAAAATTATTAAATTCGGGCGCAGAAGCAAATATTTATATTATTTTTTACAAAAATTAAGTCAGATTTTACCTATAATTGATGAATACGTTGTATATTGTAAGCTTCATTGGCTGGATTCTAGAATACCTAGCACACTTGAAATAGCAATTTTCTTGTTGCAATGTTTTCTTTTAGCTAAAATATGATGAAAACTTATAAAATTCGTGCGCGGAAGCAAATATTTATATGATTTTTTACAAAAATAAAGTCAGATTTTACCTATTTTTGATGAATACGTAGCATATTGTAAGCTTCATTGGCTGGATTCTAGAATACCTACCACACTTGAAATAGCAATTTTCATGTTTATAGCAATTTTCATGTTGCAATGTTTTCTTTTAACTAAAATATGATAAAAAATTATAAAATTCGGGCGCGGAAGAAAATATTTATATGATTTTTTACAAAAATAAAGTCAGATTTTACCTAATTTTAATGAATACGTTGTATATTGTAAGCTACATGGGCTGGATTTTAGAATACCTTACTACAGTTGAAATAGCAATTTTCTTGTTGCAGTGTTTACTTTTAGCTAAAATATGATGAAAAATCATAAAATTCGGGCGCGGAAGCAAATATTTATATGATTTTATACAAAAATAAAGTCAGATTTTACCTATTTTTGAAATGGATATTTTTGTTAAAACATTCATAAACATGCTTTTGGACCTATACTTATGGATAAAATATAATGAAAAATTATAAAATTCGGGCGCGAAAGCAAATATTTATATAATTTGTTACAAAAATTAAGTCAGATTTTACCTATTTTTAATGAATACGTTGTATATTGTAAGCTACAGGGGCTGGATTCTAGAATTCTACCACACTTGAAATAGCAATTTTCTTGTTGCATTGTGTTCTTTTAGCTAAAATATGATGAAAAATTATAAAATTCGGTCGCGGAAGCAAATATTGATATGATGTTTTACAAAAATGAATTCATATTTTACCTATTTTTGAAATGGATATGTTTGTTAAAACATTCATAAACATGCATTTGGACCTATACTATGGATAAGATAAAATAAAAAATTATTAAAATTTAGGCGCGAAAGCAAATAATTATATAATTTTTTACAAAAATTAAATCAGATTTTACCTATTCTTGAAATGGATATTTTTGTTGAAACATTCATAAACATGCTTTTGGACCTATACTATGGATAAAATATGATAAAAATTATAAAAATTCGGTCGAGGAAGCAAATATTTATATGATTTTTTACAAAAATAAAGGCAGATTTTACCTATTTTTGATGAATACGTTGCATATTGTAAGCTTTATTGGCTGGATTCTAGAATACCACCGCACTTGAAATAGCAATTTTCTTGTTGCAATGTTTTCTTTTAACTAAAATATAATGAAAAATTATAAAATTCGGTCGCGGAAGCAAATATTTATATGATTTTGTACAAAAAATAAAGTCAGATTTTACCTATTTTTGAAATGGATATTTTTGTTAAAACATTCATAAACATGCTTTTGGACCTATACTATGGATAAAATATAATGAAAAATTATAAAATTCGGGCGCGAAAGCAAATATTTATATAATTTTTTACAAAAATTAAGTCAGATTTTACCTATTTTTGATGAATACGTTGTATATTGTAAGCCACATGGGCTGGATCCTAGAAGTCTACTACACTTGAAATAGCAATTTTCTTGTTGCAATGTTTTCTTTTAGCTAAAATATGATGAAAAATTATAAAATTCGGTCGCGGAAGCAAATATTTATATGATGTTTTACAAAAATAAAGGCAGATTTTACCTATTTTTTACATGGATATGTTTGTTAAAACATTCTTAAACATGCATTTGGACTTATACTATGGATAAAATATGATAAAAAATTATAAAATCGGGCGCGGAAGCAAATATTTATATGATTTTTTACAAAAATAAAGTCAGATTTTACCTAATTTTAATGAATACGTTGTATATTGTAAGCTACATGGGCTGGATTCTAGAATACCTACCACAATTGAAATAGCAATTTTCTTGTTGCAATGTTTTCTTTTAGCTAAAATATTATGAAAAATCATAAAATTCGGGCGCGGAAGCAAATATTTATATGATTTTTTACAAAAATAGTCAGATTTTACCTATTTTTGAAGTGGATATTTTTGTTAAAACATTCATAAACATGCTTTCGGACCTATACTATGGATAAAATATGATGAAAAATTATAAAATTCGGGCGCGGAAGCAAATATTTAGAGGATTTTTTACATAAATAAAGTCAGATTTTACCTATTTTTGATGAATACGTTGCATATTGTAAGCTTCATTGGCTGGATTCAAGAATACCTACCACACTTAAAATAGCAATTTTCTTGTTGCAATGTTTTCTTTTACCTAAATTATGATGAAAAATCATAAAATTCGGGCACGGAAGCAAAAATTTATATGATTTTTTACAAAAATAAAGTCAGATTTTACCTATTCTTGAAATGGATTTTTTTTGTTAAAACATTCATAAACATGCTTTTGAACCTATACTATGGATAAAATATAATAAAAAATTATAAAATTCGGGCGCGGAAGCAAATATTTATATGATTTTTTACAAAAATAAAGTCAGATTTTACCTATTTTTGATGATTACGTTGTATATTGTAAGCTACATGGGCTGGATTCTAGAATACCTACCACAATTGAAATAGCAATTTTCTTGTAGCAATGTTTTCTTTTAGCAAAAATATGATGAAAAATCATAAAATTCGGGCGCGGCAGCAAATATTTATATGATTTTTTATAAAAATAAAGTCAAATTTTACCTATTTTTGAAATGGATCTTTTTGTTAAAATATTCATAAACATGCTTTTGGACCTATAGTATGGATTAAATATGATGAAAAATTATAAAATTCGGGCACGGAAGAAAAAATTTATATGATTGTTTACAAAAATAAAGTCAGAATTTACCTATTTTTAATGAATACGTTGTATATTGTAAGCTACATGGGCTGGATTCTAGAATACCTACCACACTTGAAATAGCAATTTTCTTGTTGCATTGTTTTCTTTTAGCTAAAATATGATGAAATATTATAAAATTCGGTCGCGGAAGCAAATATTTATATGATTTTTTACAAAAATAAATTCAGATTTTACCTACTTTTGATGAATACGTTGCATATTGTAAGCTTCATTGGCTGGATTCTAGAATACCACCGCACTTGAAATAGCAATTTTCTTGTTGCAATGTTTTCTTTTAGCTAAAATATGATGAAAAATTATAAAATTCGGGCGCGGAAGCAAATATTTATATGATTTTATACAAAAATAAAGTCAGATTTTACATATTTTTGAAATGGATATTTTTGTTAAAACATTCATAAACATGCATTTGGACCTATACTATGGATAAAATATAATGAAAAATTATAAAATTCGGGCGCGAAAGCAAATATTTATATAATTTTTTACAAAAATTAAGTCAGATTTTACCTATTTTTGATGAATACGTTGTATATTGTAAGTTACATGGGCTGGATTCTAGAATTCTACCACACTTGAAATAGCAATTTTCTTGTTGCAATGTTTTCTTTTAGCTAAAATATGATGAAGAATTATAAAATTCGGTCGCGGAAGCAAATATTGATATGATGTTTTACAAAAATAAAATCAGATTTTACCTATTTTTGAAGTGGATATGTTTGTTAAAACATTCATAAACATGCATTTGGACCTATACTATGGATAAAATATAATAAAAAATTATAAAATTCAGGCGCGAAAGCAAATATTTATATAATTTTTTACAAAAATTAATCAGATTTTACCTATTCTTGAAATGGATATTTTTGTTGAAACATTCATAAACATGCTTTTGGACCTATACTATGGATGAAATATGATAAAAATTATAAAATTCTGTCGAGAAAGCAAATATTTATATGATTTTTTACAAAAATAAAGTCAGATTTTTCCTATTTTTGATGAATACGTTGCATATTGTAAGCTTTATTGGCTGGATTCTAGAATACTACCGCACTTGAAATAGCAATTTTCTTGTTGCATTGTTTTCTTTTAGCTAAATATGATGAAAAATTATAAAATTCGGTCGCGGAAGCAAATACTTATATGATTTTGTACAAAAATAAAGTCAGATTTTACCTATTTTTGAAATGGATATTTTTGTTAAAACATTCATAAACATGCTTTTGGACCTATACTATGGATAAAATATAATAAAAAATTATAAAATTCGGGCGCGAAAGCAAATATTTATATAATTTTTTACAAAAATTAAGTCAGATTTTACCTATTTTTGATGAATACGTTGTATATTGTAAGCTACTTGGGGTGGATTCTAGAATTCTACTACACTTGAAATAGCAATTTTCTTGTTGCAATGTTTTCTTTTAGCTAAAATATGATGAATAATTATAAAATTTGGTCGCGGAAGCAAATATTTATATAATGTTCTACAAAAATAAAGGCAGATTTTACCTATTTTTGAAACGGATATGTTTGTTAAAACATTCATAAACATGCATTTGGACCTATACTATGGATAAAATATGACAAAAAATTATAAAATTCGGGCGCGGAAGCAAATATTTATATGATTTTTTACAAAAATAAAGTCAGATTTTACCTATTTTTGATGAATACGTTGTATATTGTAAGCTAAATGGGCTGGATTCTAGAATACCTACCACAATTGAAATAGCAATTTTCTTGTAGCAATGTTTTCTTTTAGCTAAAATATGATGAAAAATCATAAAATTCGGGCGCGAAAGCAAATATTTATATGATTTTTTACAAAAATAAAGTCAGATTTTACCTATTTTTAAATGGATATTTTTGTTAAAACATTCATAAACATGCTTTCGGACCTATACTATGGATAAAATATGATGAAAAATTATAATATTCGGGTTCGGAAGCAAATATTTATAGGATTTTTTACAAAAATAAAGTCAGATTTTACCTATTTTTGATGAATACGTTGCATATTGTAAGCTTCATTGGCTGGATTCTAGAATACCTACCACACTTGAAATAGCAATTTTCTTGTTGCAATGTTTTCTTTTACTTAAATTATGATGAAAAATCATAAAATTCGGGCGCGGAAGCAAATATTTATATGATTTTTTACAAAAATGAAGTCAGATTTTACCTATTCTTGAAATGGATATTTTTGTTAAAACATTCATAAACATGCTTTTGGATCTATACTATGGATAAAATATAATAAAAAATTATAAAATTCGGGCGCGGAGGCAAATATTTATATGATTTTTTACAAATATAAAGTCAGATTACGCGCTATCTCAGAGTGTATGCTACATGGGCTGGATTCTAGAATACCTACCACATTTGAAATAGCAATTTTCTTGTAAGCAATGTTTTCTTTTAGCTAAAATATGATGAAAAATCATAAAATTCGGTCGCGGAAGCTAATATTGATATGATGTTTTACAAAAATAAAATCAGATTTTACCTATTTTTGAAGTGGATATTTTTGTTAAAACATTCATAAACATGCATTTGGACCTATACTATGGATAAAATATAATAAAAAATTATAAAATTCAGGCGCGAAAGAAAATATTTATATAATTTTTTACAAAAATAAATCAGATTTTACCTATTCTTGAAATGGATATTTTTGTTGAAACATTCATAAACATGCTTTTGGACCTATACTATGGATAAAATATTATAAAAATTATAAAATTCTGTCGAGAAAGCAAATATTTATATGATTTTTTACAAAAATAAAGTCAGATTTTTTCCTATTTTTGATGAATACGTTGCATATTGTAAGCTTTATTGGCTGGATTCTAGAATACTACCGCACTTGAAATAGCAATTTTCTTGTTGCAATGTTTTCTTTTAGATAAAATATGATGAAAAATTATAAAATTCGGGCGCGGAAGCAAATATTTATATGATGTTTTACAAAAATAAAGTCAGATTTTACCTATTTTTGAAATGGATATGTTTGTTAAAACATTCATAAACATGCTTTTGGACCTATACTATGGATAAAAATATAATAAAAAATTATAAAATTCGGGCGCGAAAGCAAATATTTATATAATTTTTTACAAAAATTAAGTCAGATTTTACCTATTTTTGATGAATACGTTGTATATTGTAAGCTACATGGGCTGGATTCTAGAATTCTACTACACTTGAAATAGCAATTTTCTTGTTGCATTGTTTTCATTTAGCTAAAATATGATGAAAAATTATAGAATTCGGTCGCGGAAGCAAATATTTATATGATTTTTTACAAAAATAAAGTCAGATTTTACCTATTTTTGATGAATACGTTGCATATTGTAAGCTTCATTGGCTGGATTCTAGAATACCATCGCACTTGAAATAGCAATTTTCTTGTTGCAATGTTTTCTTTTAGCTAAAATGTGATGAAAAATAATAAAATTCGGGCGCGGGAAGCAAATATTTATATGATTTTATACAAAAATAAAGTCAGATTTGACCTATTTTTGAAATAGATATTTTTGTTAAAACATTCATAAACATGCTTTTGGGACCTATACTATGGATAAAATATAATGAAAAATTATAAAATTCGGGCGCGAAAGCAAATATTTATATAATTTTTTTACAAATATTAAGTCAGATTTTACCTATTTTTGATGAATACGTTGTATATTGTAAGCTACATGGGCTGGATTCTAGAATTCTACCACACTTGAAATAGCAATTTTCTTGTTGCAATGTTTTCTTTTAGCTAAAATATGATGAAGAATTATAAAATTCGGTCGCAGAAGCAAATATTGATATGATGTTTTACAAAAATAAAGTCAGATTTTACCTATTTTTGAAATGGATATGTTTGTTAAAACATTCATAAACATGCATTTGGACCTATACTATGGATAAAATATGATAAAAAATTATAAAATTCGGGTGCGGAAGCAAATATTTATATGATTTTTTACAAAAATAAAGTCAGATTTTATCTATTTTTGATGAATACGTTGTATATTGTAAGCTACATGGGCTGGATTCTAGAATTCTACCACACGTGAAATAGCAATTTTCTTGTTGCAATGTTTTCTTTAGCTAAAATATGATGAAAAATCATAAAACTCGGGGCGCGGAAGCAAATATTTATATGATTTTTTACAAAAATAAAGTCAGATTTTACCTATTTTTGAAATGGATATTTTTGTTAAAACATTCATAAACATGCTTTCGGACCTATACTATGGATAAAATATGATGAAAAATTATAAAATATCGGGCGCGGAAGCAAATATTTAGAGGATTTTTTACAAAAATAAAGTCAGATTTTACCTATTTTGATGAATACGTTGCATATTGTAAGCTTCATTGGCTGGATTCTAGAATACCTACCACACTTGAAATAGCAATTTTCTTGTTGCAATGTTTTCTTTTACCTAAATTATGATAAAAAATCATAAAATTCGGGCGCGGAAGCAAATATTTATGTGATTTTTTACAAAAATAAAGTCAGATTTTACCTATTCATGAAATGGATTTTTTTTGTTAAAACATTCATAAACATGCTTTTGGACCTATACTATGGATAAAATATAATAAAAAATTATAAAATTCGGGCGCGGAAGTAAATATTTATATGATTTTTTACAAAAATAAAGTCAGATTTTACCTATTTTTGATGATTACGTTGTATATTGTAAGCTACATGGGCTGGATTCTAGAATACCTACCACGATTGAAATAGCAATTTTCTTGTAGCAATGTTTTCTTTTAGCAAAAATATGATGAAAAATCATAAAATTCGGGCGCGGCAGCAAATATTTATATGATTTTTTACAGAAATAAAGTCAGATTTTACCTATTTTTGAAATGGATCTTTTTGTTAAAACATTCATAAACATGCTTTTGGACCTATACTATGGATTAAATATGATGAAAAATTATAAAATTCGGGCACGGAAGCAAAAATTTATATGATTGTTTACAAAAATAAAGTCAGATTTTTACCTATTTTTAATGAATACGTTGTATATTGTAAGCTACATGGGCTGGATTCTAGAATACCTACCACACTTGAAATAGCAATTTTCTTGTTGCATTGTTTTCTTTTAGCTAAAATATGATGAAAAAATTATAAAATTCGGTCGCGGAAGCAAATATTTATATGATTTTTTACAAAAATAAAGTCAGATTTTACCTACTTTTTGATGAATACGTTGCATATTGTAAGCTTCATTGGCTGGATTCTAGAATACCACCGCACTTGAAATAGCAATTTTCTTGTTGCAATGTTTTCTTTTAGCTAAAATATGATGAAAAATTATAAAATTCGGGCGCGGAAGCAAATATTTATATGATTTTATACAAAAATAAAGTCAGATTTTACCTATTTTTGAAATGGATATTTTTGTTAAAACATTCATAAACATGCTTTTGGACCTATACTATGGATAAAATATAATGAAAAATTATAAAATTCGGACGCGATAACAAATATTTATATAATTTTTTACAAAAATTAAGTCAGATTTTACCTATTTTTGATGAATACGTTGTATATTGTAAGTTACATGGGCTGGATTCTAGAATTCTACCACACTTGAAATAGCAATTTTCTTGTTGCAATGTTTTCTTTTAGCTAAAATATGATGAAAAATTATAAAATTCGGTCGCGGAAGCAAATATTGATATGATGTTTTACAAAAATAAAATCAGATTTTACCTATTTTTGAAGTGGATATGTTTGTTAAAACATTCATAAACATGCATTTGGACCTATACTATGGATAAAATATAATAAAAAATTATAAAATTCAGGCGCGAAAGCAAATATTTATATAATTTTTTACAAAAATAAATCAGATTTTACCTATTCTTGAAATGGATATTTTTGTTGAAACATTCATAAACATGCTTTTAGACCTATACTATGGATAAAATATGATAAAAAATTATAAAATTCTGTCGAGAAAGCAAATATTTATATGATTTTTTACAAAAATAAAGTCAGATTTTTCCTATTTTTGATGAATACGTTGCATATTGTAAGGTTTATTGGCTGGATTCTAGAATACTACCGCACTTGAAATAGCAATTTTCTTGTTGCAATGTTTTCTTTTAGCTAAAATATGATGAAAAATTATAAAATTCGGGCGCGGAAGCAAATATTTATATGATTTTGTACAAAAATAAAGTCAGATTTTACCTATTTTTGAAATGGATATTTTTGTTAAAACATTCATAAACATGCTTTTGGACCTATACTATGGATAAAATAAAATGAAAAATTATAAATTTCGGGCGCAAAAGCAAATATTTATATAATTTTTTACAAAAATTAAGTCAGATTTTACCTATTTTTGATGAATACGTTGTATATTGTAAGCTACATGGGCTGGATTCTACAATTCTACTACACTTGAAATAGCAATTTTCTTGTTGCAATGTTTTCTTTTAGCTAAAATATGATAGAGAATTATAAAATTCGGTCGCGGAAGCAAATATTTATATGATGTTTTACAAAAATAAAGGCAGATTTTACCTATCTTTGAAATGGATATTTTTGTTAAAACATTCATAAACATGCATTTGGACCTATACTATGGATAAAATATAATAAAAAATTATAAAATTCAGGCGCGAAAGCAAATATTTATATAATTTTTTACAAACATTAAATCAGATTTTACCTATTCTTGAAATGGATATTTTTGTTGAAACGTTCATAAACATGCTTTTGGATATATTTTTACTATGGATAAAATATAATGAAAAATTATAAAATTTGGGCGCGAAAGCAAATATTTATATAATTTTTTACAAAAATTAAGTCAGATTTTACCTATTTTTGATGAATACGTTGTATATTGTAAGCTACATGGGCTGGATTCTAGAATTCTACCACACTTGAAATAGCAATTTTCTTGTTGCAATGTTTTCTTTTAGCTAAAATATGATGAAAAACTATAAAATTCGGTCGCGGAAGCAAATATTGATATGATGTTTTACAACAATAAAGTCAGATTTTACCTATTTTTAAAATGGATATGTTTGTTAAAACATTCATAAACATGCATTTGGACCTATACTATGGATAAAATATAATAAAAAAATTATAAAATTCTGGCGCGAAAGCAAATATTTATATAATTTTTTACAAAAATTAAATCAGATTTTACCTATTCTTGAAATGGATATTTTTGTTGAAACGTTCATAAACATGCTTTTGGACCTATACTATGGATAAAATGTGATAAAAAATTATAAAATTCGGGCGCGGAAGCAAATATTTATATGATTTTTTACAAAAATAAAATCAGATTTTACCTATTTTTGATGAATACATTGTATATTGTAAGCTACATGGGCTGGATTCTAGAATACCTACTACAATTGAAATAGCAATTATCTTGTAGCAATGTTTTCTTTTAGCTAAAATATGATGAAAAATCATAAAATTCGGGCGCGAAAGCAAATATTTATGAATTTTTACAAAAATAAAGACAGATTTTACCTATTTTTGAAATGAATATTTTTGTTAAAACATTCATAAACATGCTTTTGGACCTATACTATGGATAAAATATGATGAAAAAATTATCAAATTCGGGCGAGGAAGCAAATATTTATATGATTTTTTACAAAAATAAAGTCAGATTTTACCTATTATTAATAAATACGTTGTATATTGTAAGCTACATGGGCTGGATTCTAGAATACCTACCACACTTGAAATAGCAATTTTCTTGTTGCAATGTTTTCTTTTAGCTAAAATATGATGAAAAATTATAAAAATTTGGTCGCGGAAGCAAATATTTATATGATTTTTTACAAAAATAAAGTCAGATTTTACCTATTATCAATAAATACGTTGTATATTGTAAGCTACATTGGCTGGATTCTAGAATACCTACCACACTTGAAATAGCAATTTTCTTATTGCAATGTTTTTCTTTTAGCTAAAATATGATGAAAAATTATAAAATTCGGGCGCGGAAGCAAATATTTATGATTTTTTACAAAAATATGTAAAGTCAGATTTTACCTATTTTTGAAATGGATATTTTTGTTACACCATTCATAAACATGCTTTTTGCACCTATACAATGGATAAAATATAATGAAAAATTATAAGATTCAGGCGCGGATGCAAATATTTATATAATGTTTTACAAAAATTAAGTCAGATTTTACCTATTTTTTGATGAATATGTTGTATATTGTAAGCTTCATTGGCTGGATTCTAGAATACCTACCACACTTGAAATAGCAATTTTCTTGTTGCAATGTTTTCTTTTACCTAAATTATGATAAAAAATCATAAAATTCAGGCGCGGAAGCAAATATTTATATGATTTTTTACAAAAATTAAGACAAGATTTTATCTATTTTTTGATGAATACGTTGTATATTGTAAGCTTCATTGGCTGGATTCTAGAATACCTACCACACTTGAAATAGCAATTTTCTTGTTGCAATGTTTTCTTTTACCTAAATTATGATAAAAAATTATAAAATTCGGGCGCGGAAGCAAATATTTATATGATTTTATACAAAAATAAAGTAAGATTTTACCTATTCTTGAAATGGATAATTTTGTTAAAACATTTATAAACATGCTTTTGGACCTATACTGTGGATAAAATATGATGAAAAATTTTAAAATTCGGGCGCGGAAGCAAATATTTATATGATTTTTTGCAAAAATAAAGTCAGATTTTACCTATTTTTGATGAATACGTTGTATATTGTAAGCTACATGGGCTGGATTCTAGCATACCTACCACAAATGAAATAACAATTTTCTTGTAGCAATGTTTTCTTTTAGCTAAAATATTATGAAAAATTATATAATTCGGTCGCGGAAGCAAATATTTATATGATTTTTTACAAAAATAAAGTCAGATTTCACCTAAATTTGATGAATACGTTGCATATTGTAAGCTTCATTAGCTGGATTCTAGAATACCACCACACTTGAAATAGCAATTTTCTTATTGCAATATTTTCTTTTAGTAAAATATGATGAAAAATTATAAAATTCGGGCGCGGAAGCAAATATTTATATGATTTTTTACAAAAATAAAGTCAGATATTTTTGTTGCACCATTCATAAACATGCTTTTGGTCCTATACTATGGATAAAATATAATGAAAAATTATAAAATTCGGGCGCGGAAGCAAATATTTATATAAGTTTTTACAATAATTAAGTCAGATTTTACCTATTTTTGATGAATACGTTGTATATTGTAAGCTTCATTAGCTGGATTCTAGTATACATACCACACTTGAAATAGCAATTTTCTTGTTGCAATGTTTTCTTTTAGCTAAAATATAATGAAAAATTATTAAATTCGGGCGCGGAAGCTAATATTCATATGATTTTTTACAAAAATAAAGTCAGATTTTTCCTATTTATGAAATAGATATTTTAGTTAAAACATTCATATACATGCTTTTGGACCTATACTATAGATAAAATAAGATAAAAAATTATAATATTCGGGCGCGGAAGCAAATAATTATATGATTTTTTACAAAAAAAAGTCAGATTTTATCTATTTTTAATGAATACGTTGCATATTGTAAGCTACATGGTCTGGAATCCAGAATACCACCACACTTGAAATAGCAATTTTCTTATTGCAATATTTTCTTTTAGTAAAATATGATGGAAAATTATAAAATTCGGGCGCGGAAGCAAATATTTATATGATTTTTTACAAAATTAAAGTCAGATATTTTTGTTGCACCATTCAGAAACATGCTTTTGGTCCTATACTATGGATAAAATATAATGAAAAATTATAAAATTCGGGCGCGGAAGCAAATATTTATATAAGTTTTTACAATAATTAAGTCAGATTTTACCTATTTTTGATGAATACGTTGTATATTGTAAGCTTCATTGGCTGGATTCTAGAATACCTACCACACTTGAAATAGCTATTTTCTTGTTGCAATGTTTTCTTTTACCTAAATTATGATAAAAAATCATAAAATTCGGGCGCGGAAGCAAATATTTATATGATTTTTTACAAAAATAAAGTAAGATTTTACCTATTCTTGAAATGGATATTTTTGTTAAAACATTCATAAACATGCTTTTGGACCTATACTATGGATAAAAAATAATGAAAAATTATAAAGTTCGGGCGCGGAAGCAAATAGTTATATAATTTTTTACAAAAATTAAGTCAGATTTTTCCTATTTTTGATGAATACGTTGTATAATGTAAGCTTCATTAGCTGGATTCTAGTATACATACCACACTTGAAATAGCAATTTTCTTGTTGCAATGTTTTCTTTTAACTAATTTATGATGAAAAATCATAAAATTCGGGCGCGGAAGCATATATTTATATGATTTTTTACAAAATAAAGTCAGATTTTACCTATTCTTGAAATGGATATTTTTGTTAAAACATTCATAAACATGCTTTTGGACCTATGCTATGGATAATATATGATGAAAAATTATAAAATTCGGGCGCGGAAGCTAATATTTATATGATTTTTTACAAAAATAAAGTCAGATTTTACCTATTTTTGATGAATACGTTGTATATTGTAAGTTACATGGGCTGGATTCTAGAATACCTACCACAATTGAAATAGCAATTTTCTTGTTGCAATGTTTTCTTTTAGCTAAAATATGATGAAAAATTATAAAATACGGGCGCGGAAGCAAATATTTATATGATTTTTTACAAAAATAAAGTCAGATTTTACCTATTTTTGATGAATACGTTGTATATTGTAAGCTACATGGGCTGGATTCTGGAATACCTACCACAATTGAAATAGCAATTTTCTTGTAGCAATGTTTTCTTTTAGCTAAAATATAATGAAAAATTATTAAATTCGGGCGCGGAAGCTAATATTCATATGATTTTTTACAAAAATAACGTCAGATTTTACCTATTTATGAAATAGATATTTTAGTTAAAACATTCATATACATGCTTTTGGACCTATACTATAGATAAAATAAGATAAAAAATTATAATATTCGGGCGCGGAAGCAAATATTTATATAATTTTTTACAAAAAAAAAGTCAGATTTTATCTATTTTTAATGAATACGTTGCATATTGTAAGCTACATGGGCTGGAATCCAGAATACCTACCACACTTGAAATAGCAATTTTCTTGTTGCAATGTTTTCTTTTACCTAAAATATGATGAACAATTATAAAATTGGGTCGCGGAAGCTAATATTTATATAATTTTTTACAAAAATAAAGTCAGATTTTACCTATTTTTCATAAATACGTTGCATATTGTAAGCTTCAATGGCTGGATTCTAGAATACCACCACACTTGAAATAGCAATTTTCTTATTGCAATGTTTTCTTTTAGCTAAAATATGATGAAAAATTATAAAATTCGTGCGCGGAAGCAAATATTTATATGATTTTTTACAAAAATAATGTCAGATTTTACCTATTTTTGAAATGGATATTTTTGTTAAAACATTCATAAACATGATTTTGGACCTATACTATGGATAAAATATAATGAAAAATTATAAAATTTATGCGCGGAAGCAAATATTTATATAATTTTTCACAAAAATAAAGTCAGATTTTACCTATTTTTAATGAATACGTTGTATATTGTAAGCTACATGGGCTGGATTCTAGAATACCTACCACACTTGAAATAGCAATTTTCTTTCTGCAATGTTTTCTTTTACCTAAATTATGATGAAAAATCATAAAATTCGGGCGTGGAAGCAAATATTTGAATGATTTTTTACAAAAATAAAGTCAGATTTTACCTATTCTTGAAATGGATATTTTTGTTAAAACATTCATAAACATGCATTTGGACCTATACTATGGATAAAATATCATGAAAAATTATAAAATTCGGGCGCAGAAGCAAATATTTATATGATTTTTTACAAAAATAAAGTCAGATTTTACCTATTTTTGATGAATACGTTGTATATTATTATTATTATTATTATTATTTCTTTAATTCTTGCTTTCCAGCTTAGAATTTTTTCTTTACATTAACAAATTACAATAATTATCTTGGTTGAGATATGTCATATTACAATACGTAAATATAAATACATATATTTTGATTATTTTATTTCTTCTCTGGTCTTCTTGAGTATTTTGGCCCAGGTCTCTCCTACCCCGGATTCATCTAGGATAGAGTGTAGGCTGTTGGTTTGCCTTGGGAGATACCTGCAATAATATAGTAGATGGATTAGCGTTTCTTCTTTTTCTTTGCAGAGTCTGCATAATCTGTTGTCTTTTTCGAGCCAATATTTATTTTGGTTTGCTTTATTTCCACATCTTAGTCGGGCTATTAGTTTTATTGATCGTCCATTTTTACTTCTTAGGTATTGTGGCGTGCCTATTGGCCTAATGTTTTTGTATGTCTTGTTATATTTAGATTCTTGTATCTTCTTATCTTGTTCTTGCTTCTGTAGTTCTTGGTCTCTGCTTGCTACTTCCAATTTTATGTTAATATTTTCCTGTCTCTTTCTTTCAATTTCGTTTGGTGAATATCCATTTTTTTGGAAGTAGTTTTTTCTTTTTGTTTCCCAGGTTGTCAATGGTCTTTTTCTATCTTCCTTTCTCTTGATTTCTTTCCAGCACTGGTATAGAATTCTACGTGTATCACAGTTTCTTATTTTTTCTTCGTATTTGGTTGCTCTCAATCCGGCTTGTATTCTTATTCTATCTCTATTTGTTTCTTCCATAACGATATATTGTGGTGTACTTCTTTCTAGGCCTAGTGTCCATTTCAAATATTTAATTTGTATTTGTTCTAACTTTTCAATTTCTTCCCATCCCCAGATTTCTGCGCCGCATAAGAGTATGCTTTTTATTACTGAGTCAAATAACATTAATCTTATTTTATAATTATTTTTAAATTTACGTTCAGCTATACTTCATACTTCCTTCATCGCGATGTTTGCCTTTTTAACTAATTGATCTATATGGGTTTGAACAATGTTACTTTGTTTCAGTGTGTAGCCTAAATACTTAAATACTTTCACCCTTTCAATTTTTTGTCCTCTCCATAACCATTGTTCGTCTTTTTCTCTTCCACCTCCTTTTTTAAACTTCATAATTTTGGACTTCTCAACGTTTAACTCCATTTTCTTTTTCTCTAAGTAGATATTTAGCCTTTGGATCATGGATTTCAATTCTTTTTCGGTTTTTGCGAGTAACACTATGTCGTCAGCATATGCTAGTGTCCAAAATTTTGTTTTTCCGATAATCACTCCTCCAGTTTGTCCTTTCTGGAAGTGTTGCTCTATGTCGGCCATGTATATCGCAAATAGTGTTGGACTTAGTGGGCAACCTTGCCTTAATCCGGCTACTGTCCAAAATTCATTGGTATAGTTCTGTCCAACTCTAACCACATTTGATGTTTCTTCGTAAATTTCCTCTATCTTCTTAATCAGGTGTATATCTATGTTTTGTCTTCTTAGCGTTTCGATTAATATCTGTCTATCAACTTTGTCGAATGCTGCTTTTAGATCAATAAAGAAAGCGTATAGTTTTCCTTTATCTTTCATTAATTGTTCTTCTATTAAATAATTTAATATGTATATATTATCTACTGCACTTCGTTGCTGTCTAAATCCTGATTGTGTTTCCGGTAAAATTTGTTTAATTTCTAGTTCGTCCTGGAGTCTTTGGTTTAATACCATCGCGTATACTTTATATAATGTGTTTAGTAATGTGATTCCTCGGTAATTGTTAGGTAAACTTGTATCTCCTTTTTTGTGGATGGGTATAATTATGCCTTTTGTCCAATGTTTCGGTATTTTATGTCCTTTCCAAACTTTATTAATAATTTCTGTTATAATGCCTATTATTTTCTCTCCCCCGTATATCCAATCCTCGTTTGGGATTCCATCTTCTCCATATGCTTTCTTTTTTTTAAATTTATTTATTTGTATTTTCACTTCATCCTCAGTGATATCTCCTCCCTCGTATTTGTTTCTTTCCTCGTTCCTTATACCGGTTCCTGGGTTTTCGTCTATTCCTTGTAATAAGTTTTTAAAATGGAGGTTCCATTGTTCTGCTGTTATGTTTTCATCTATGCATGCTTGCTTTTTTCTTTCCTGTTTTATGAATGTCCAAGCTTGTGCTTCCGAGGTTATGTTATTTAATTCATTCATGGTTTTTTGTTTACATATATCTTGTTTTTCTTTGCATATATTTTTGTATTCTCTTATTTTTAGTTTGTATACTTCTTGCGTTATATGTCCTTTTCTGAAGTGCCTCAAAAATCTTCTCATTTCTTTTTGTTTCTCTCTACATTCTTTGTCCCACCAATAATTTTTTGAGATATTCTCTGTGTTTATTCTCCTTGTTATCTTCGTTGTTGCTTTATGAACCTCATCCAATAAGTGCTTTATCTGATCTTCTACATCATCTGTATGTTGAATTTCAAACTTCCCGATCTTCTCTTTATATTGTTTTATTGCTTCCTCATTCCATATTATAGTAGTTTGTTCGTGAACTATTTTTGGCATGTTGCTTTTTGTGAGTTTTAGAGTAAGGGCTGCTAATTGGTGGTCGGATTCAGTTTGGTCTATTATCGAGAATTTTAATACTTTGTCCCGTGCTTCATTATTCGTTATTCCATAATCTATTACTGATGCATCATTGTTTGTATTGATGAAGGTAAATTCCCCTGATTCGTCGCCCGCGTGGTTTCCATTAAGGATGTTTAAACCTCTTTCTTCGCACCATTTTATTAGTATTGAGCCTTCCTTATTTGAGATTTTGTCTTTTGAGTTCCTTTTCTCAATTTCGCCTGTAAGCATATTGCAAAATCCGCCATTCTCGCCTGTCCTCGCATTAAAATCGCCTCCTATTACCAAATTGTGTTCGTTTGTTTCTTCAATATTTTCGTCTATTTCTTTTAATATAGCATTCATCTTATTATTGTTATATATCGTGACTATTCTCCATATTTCATTGTCTAATTGTACTCGTCTTTCTTGAATATTTTCTGTGTAATTCGTATTGGCATCTATTTCTACTATATTTTGTTTTACTCCTGTAATAATTCCCCCCTTTGCTCTTCCTTTCTTGTGAGTTCTCGTGGCAAAAAGACATTTCCATTTAAATTCTTTTGGTAGTTTTTGTTTTATTATTCTCCAATTCTTTTCTTCAACCCAAGTTTCTGTAAGTCCTACAATATGATATTTTTTTATATGATCCCAGCAATCCTTATCTTTCCCTTTAATTCCCTTTATATTCCAAAACCCAATTTTTATATTATCTATCTTATATGTGTTATGACTTTTCGCTAGTTTGTCTAAAAATTTCCTTCCTTTTTTTGTTCTTGTATTACTTCAATTTTGTTTTCAAGTTCGTTCCAATTATACCATTTTTCATTTATTTTAATCCTTTTATATGCGACTGTGACTGAGTTACCTTTTGATCGTTCCTCCTTCGCCAAATTTCTAAGAGTGGCTTGAATTTCACGTTCTAGCAGTATATAATCATGATCGATGTAGGTGTTTGTTCCTTTTAGCATCTTTTTCTTCTTAAGTATTTTCTGTTTTTCTTGCCACGTTGATAATTTAACTATTGCTGCTTCCCTTTCCTTTGTTTTAATTTTATATGCATCTGTCACAATTGTTTTTATTTTCAATTTTTCGCACAGCCAATTTTCGACTGCTTCTTTTAAGTTTTCATTTTCTACTTCTATCCCTTTAATTATTATATTATTTTTCTTTTCACGTTTTTCCCGTTGTTCTTCTTTGGTTTCCAATTTTTCAATTCTTTTTAATAGTTCTTCTTTCTCTGTTTTCCATTGTTGTTCCTTTTTAACTATTTCCTCTTCTAATTTTCTTATCATACTGTTGTTTTCCTTAATCTCTTTTAATAATTCTATCTTATTTGCGTTAATTGTTTCTGTTACGCCCTGAATTGCTTTCAGTATTTGTTCTGTGTCCATGTTTTCCTGTTCTTTAAGAGTATACTCTTTGATTTTGTTCTTTATTGGAGACCGTACTACTAGTTTGCTTTTCTTGAATATGTCGTCTTGTATTAATTGGTCTGTATGCTCTCTTTGTTCTCGTTTGCGTTTGAATTGATCTTCTGTAGTGTTACTGCTTTGAGCCCTTTCTCTAAACTATCTCTGCATTTAAATTCCCCTTATTATTGTTTACTTAAAAATCTTCTCTGTTTTGTGTGATGCCTAACCTTTGTTTATTTTATTTAAATTATTTTCAATGTTGATGGTTTGACTTGCAGGCTCGTGTTAAGAGGTGCCGTTGTTGTTATTTTTGCAGTTTTCTATTTTATTTATTCCTAGCTTTGCTATGTCTCGTTCAAAGATGTCTCTACTATTTGTATTTTTTTCACTTGATGCCTAAGTAAGTTCTGTGTTTTTGACTTAACCTCCAAAAACTTCAAGGTTTAATTCTCGAATAATGTATCTTATTCTAACTGATTAATAATGGGAATCTCCTACCTTTTTAAAGGCTGGTTTTCTCTGCTATCCAAATTTCGTTTAGTAGAATTTCTTTTTGTTTTCTCTTAGATATATGTATTTAAATTCACAGTAAGTACTATGCGTTATGCTCACGTGACAACCACCCAATTCATTTTCATTATTCGAATACGTTGTATATTGTAATTTACATGGGCTGGATTCTAGAATACCTACCACAATTGAAATAGCAATTTTCTTGTAGCAATGTTTTCTTTTAGCTAAAATATGATGAAAAATCATAAAATTTGGGCACGGAAGCAAATATTTATATGATTTTTTACAAAAATAAAGTCAGATTTTACCTATTTTTGAATTGGATATTTTTGTTAAAACATTCATAAACATGCTTTTGGACCTATACTATGGATAAAATATGATGAAAAATTATAAAATTCGGGCGCAGAATAAAATATTTATATGATTTTTTACAAAAATAAAGTCAGATTTTACCTATTTTTAATGAATACTTTTTATAATGTAAGCTACATGGGCTGGATTCTAGAATACCTACCACATTTGAAATAGATATTTTCTTGTTGCAATGTTTTCTTTTAGCTAAAATATGATGAAAAATTATAAAATTCGGTCGCGGAAGCAAATATTTATATGATTTTTTACAAAAATAAAGTCACATTTTACCTATTTTTTAAATGGATATGTTTGTTAAAACATTCATAAACATGCATTTGAACCTATACTATGGATAAAATATGATGAAAAATTATAAAATTCGGGCGCGGAAACAAATATTTATATGATTTTTTACAAAAATAAAGTCAGATTTTACCTATTTTTGATGAATACGTTGTATATTGTAAGCTACATGGGCTGGATTCTAGAATACCTACCACAATAGAAATAGCAATTTTCTTGTAGCAATGTTTTCTTTTAGCTAAAATATGATAAAAAATCATAAAATTCGGGCGCGGAAGCAAATATTTATATGTTTTTTTACAAAAATAAAGTCAGATTTTACCTATTTTTGAAATGAATATTTTTGTTAAAACATTCATAAACATGCTTTTGGACCTATACTATGGATAAAATATGACGAAAAATTATAAAATTCGGGCGCGGTAGCAAATATTTATATGATTTTTTACAAAAATTAAGTCAGATTTTACCTATTTTTAATAAATACGTTGTATATTGTAAGCTACATGGGCTGGATTCTAGAATACCTACCACAATAGAAATAGCAATTTTCTTGTAGCAATGTTTTCTTTTAGCTAAAATATGATAAAAAATCATAAAATTCGGGTGCGGAAGCAAATATTTATATGATTTTTTACAAAAATAAAGTCAGATTTTACCTATTTTTGAAATGGATATTTTTGTTAAAACATTCATAAACATGCTTTTGGACCTATACTATGGATAAAATATGATGAAAAATTATAAAATTCGGGCGCGGAAGCAAAAATTTATATGATTTTTTGCAAAAATAAAGTCAGATTTTACCTATTTTTAATGAATACGTTGTATATTGTAAGCTACATGGGCTGGATTCTAGAATACCTACCACAATTGAAATAGCAATTTTCTTGTAGCAATGTTTTCTTTTAGCTAAAATATGATAAAAAATCATAAAATTCGGGCGCGGAAGCAAATATTTATATGATTTTTTACAAAAATAAAGTCAGATTTTACCTATTTTTGAAATGGATATTTTTGTTAAAACATTCATAAACATGCTTTTGGACCTATACTATGGATAAAATATGATAAAAAATTATAAAATTCGGGCGCGGAAGCAAATATTTATATGATTTTTTACAAAAATAAAGTCAGATTTTACCTATTTTTGATGAATACGTTTTACATTGTAAGCTAAATGGGCTGGATTCTAGAATACCTACAACAATTGAAATAGAAATTTTCTTGTAGCAATGTTTTCTTTTAGCTAAAATATGATGAAAAATCATAAAATTCGGGCGCGGAAGCAAATATTTATATGATTTTTTACAAAAATAAAGTCAGATTTTACCTATTTTTGAAATGGATATTTTTGTTAAAACATTCATAAACATGCTTTTGGACATATACTATGGATAAAATATGATGAAAAATTATAAAATTCGGTCGCGGAAGCAAATATTTATATGATTTTTACAAAAATTAAGTCAGATTTTACCTATTATTGAAATGGATATTTTTGTTAAAACATTCATAAACATGCTTTTGGACCTATACTATGGATAAAATATGATAAAAAATTATAAAATTTGGGCGCGGAAGCAAATATTTATATGAGTTTTTACAAAAATAAAGTCAGATTTTACCTATCTTTGATGAATACGTTGTATATTGTAAGCTACATGGGCTGGATTCTAGAATACCTACCACAATTGAAATAGCAATTTTCTTGTAGCAATGTTTTCTTTTAGCTAAAATATTGGCAAGTAAAATGTTCACGTAGCCACCTACTGGTCAATTTATGAAATATTCTATAAAGTACCTACTTCTTGTCAAAGCTTATTTGAAGTAAAAGCGTGTGATATATTATTACGATGGAAGGCAGAAAAATTTGCAATACAAATTGTTTTGTGTTTGGATGCCATTCTAAGGCATATAGAGAAACCAATTTAAGTTTCCATTGGTTTCCGAAGCTTGGACTTCGAAAAGTACAAGTGATAAATAAGAATGGACACAAAGAATTGCTTGATCAGAGGTTAGCTTGGATAAAAGTAATAAAAACAGGGAAAAAAGTAACAAATACAATGGTAATTTGTTCTAAACATTTCGCAAATGAATGTTTCTTCTTCCCAGGTAAGTTTTAAACATGTAATAGTGTTTTTATCAGAAATTATTGTAATTTATATTTGTAGAATTGCCTTCAGTTAGAAGGAAATTAAAATCCAATGCTGTACCGTCCCTCTATTTACCGAAACAAATACCTTCCAAACCAAGTTCAAGAGATTTGCGAATAAAAAGAAGAGGAATCAAGCAAAAAGAAAATTCTGCGAGTAACGAATTATTCGAAGAAGCAGTGCAACAAGTTGAATCAACAGTTGCAGAATCCTCTTTCCAATACACTCAAGAGGAGCATGATGCGGCCGCAACTCTTTTAGGGTTAGTTAACATAAAATTAACAAAAGACATGTCTGTTCAAGTAAAAAGTGGTGACATTGTAAACTCTTTTATCGAATGTATCGATTCAGATAAAAAATTAAATACGTTAAACGGGTTGCAAAGTTATAATTTATTACATTCGATTGAAGTTAATTATAAAAAACTTTTCAAAAATACTAAAAAAGAAAAAACCAGTTTAAGAGAAAAGTTAATACTAACATTTATGAAATTAAAGCAAAATACATCGTTTTGCATGTTAGCCATATTGTTTAAAACCATTAGTTCTGTAACTTGTGAAAATATATTTAAACTAATGATACGAAGATTAGCTTACATATTTAAATTTTGTATTCCATGGAGTGATAAAAATGAAATTATTAGAAACATGTCAAAATGTTTCGAATCATTTCAGAACGTTCGAGTTGTACTTGATTGTACCGAGATACCAATTCAGAAACCTAAATGTTTGTGTTGTAGACTTAAGTCATATTCTCATTATAAAGGACATAACACTGTTAAAGTTTTAATTGGAGTTAGTCCTGCAGGACTAATTACATTTGTTAGTAAATGTTATGGTGGAAGAAGTTCGGATAAATCAATATTCGAACAAAGTAATATAATAGAAAAATTGAATCCAAATGAGGCGATAATGGTTGACAAAGGATTTAAAATTGAAGATGTTACTGGTTTATATGGTGTAAAATTAATAAGACCGCCATTTTTAAGAAATAAAAGCCAACTCTCAGAGGAGGACGCATTAAGATTAGATATATTAACAACATTTTCATTTATGGGTTGAATACATTTCGATTTACATCATGGCTTCGGTTTAAATTTCTCTTGGACAACTTCTTTCTTTAGCTTCCATCTACATTTCAGGTCAGTAGATGATAAAATTTCCAACTGATGAAGTTTGAACCTAAAACATGAAAAAATACGACAGAAAAAAGGAAAAGCACATTATAGATCAGAAAATAAACTATCAATAATAATAAAACAACTCAAAAATATAATGAATGACCGCATAGTTTAGTACTATTTTTTTAAAGAAAAAGAAAAACAGAACTTAATCTAAAATAATAAAATGAAACTCTTTCTTTAAAAAAAATAAATACTTTTGTAACACTAGGAGTAGCTACAAGCTCTCGATTTTTATATTTAAGTTTATAATACACATATCACAATAATTGTAAATAATATGTCACATTTACATTAATAAACTTAAATATAATTGTTTTATTATTATTCAATTATAATAACGAAATCAATGAAGTTAATAAAGTCATGCTCATGCTATACATTTAATGATTTAATACAACCTGTTGCAATAAATTAAGACACCTGCAATGTGTTTACATCTACCATCAGCGCCAGCTTTGCATGTGCATAAGAAATTATTAATGCATAGTTTGTTATTAGCAAAAATAAATTTGCCAGTTATTTCGTGCGGACTTGCTTGCAAGGCACTTGTTTGTAAGCACAAAGCGAACACAATACAATAAGATTCTTTACTTTCTTTCACTCCACACATAATAATCATTCCGCTATTTACTATTCGCTCTCCTTCCAAGAAACATCTTGATTTATAATCTGCTCTTAAATATGAAAATAATTCTTGAGTTAGAAGTTGCTTATTCGCTCCTATGAAATCCATTTTAATAAAAACCTATCCTAAAAGAATAAAAATATATATTATATGAACATTAAAAAGAACTCTCTGTTCCATTTATAATTTTCACTCACTTTTATATGAATAACAACGCATAAGTCTATTGACATTACATTAAACATTAAAAGTATACTTGATACGGCAACCATTTGCAAAAGCAGTCGCAGCGCCATCAACGGTAATTTTAGTTGCCAATGATGAAAAATCATAAAATTCGGGCGCGAAAGCAAATATTTATATGATTTTTTACAAAAATAAAGTCAGATTTTACATATTTTTGAAAAGGATATTTTTGTTAAAACATTCATAAACATGCTTTAGGATCTATACTATAGATAAGATATGATAAAAAATTATAAAATTCGAGCGGAAGCAAATATTTATAGGATTTTTTACAAAAATAAAGTCAGATTTTACCTATTTTTGATGAATACGTTGCATATTGTAAGCTTCATTGGCTGGATTCTAGAATACCTACCACACTTGAAATAGCAATTTTCTTGTTGCAATGTTTTCTTATACCTAAATTATGATGAAAAATCATAAAATTCGGGCGCGGAAGCAAATATTTATATGATTTTTTACAAAAATAAAGTCAGATTTTACCTATTCTTTAAATGGATATTTTTGTTAAAACATTCATAAACATGCTTTTGGACCTATACTATGGATAAAATATAATAAAAAATTATAAAATTCGGGCGCGGAAGCAAATATTTATATGATTTTTTACAAAAATAAAGTCAGATTTTACCTATTTTTGATGATTACGTTGTATATTGTAAGCTACATGGGCTGGATTCTAGAATACCTACCACAATTGAAATAGCAATTTTCTTGTAGCAATGTTTTCTTTTAGCTAAAATATGATGAAAAATCATAAAATTCGGGCGCGGAAGCAAATATTTATATGATTTTTTACAAAAATAAAGTCAGATTTTACCTATTTTTGATGAATACGTTGCATATTGTAAGCTTCATTGGCTGGATTCTAGAATACCACCACACTTGAAATAGCAATTTTCTTGTTGCAATGTTTTCTTTTAGCTAAAATATGATGAAAAATTATAAAATTCGGGCGCGGAAGCAAATATTTATATGATTTTTTACAAAAATAAAGTCAGATTTTACCTATTTTTGATGAATACGTTGTATATTGTAAGCTACATGGGCTGGATTCTAGAATACCCACCACAATTGAAATAGCAATTTTCTTGTAGCAATGTTTTCTTTTAGCTAAAATATAATAAAATATCATAAAATTCGGGCGCGGAAGCAAATATTTATATGATTTTTTACAAAAATAATGTCAGATTTTACCTATTTTTGAAATGGATATTTTTGTTACACCATTCACAAACATGCTTTTGGACCTATACTATGGATAAAATATAATGAAAAATTATAAAATTCGGGCGAGGAAGCAAATATTTATATAATTTTTTACAATAAATAAGTCAGATTTTACCTATTTTTGATGAATACGTTGTATATTGTTTACCTAAATTATGATGAAAAATCATAAAATTCGGGCGCGGAAGCAAATGTTTATATGATTTTTTACAAAAATAAAGTAAGATTTTACCTATTCTTGAAATGGATATATTTGTTAAAACATTCATAAACATGCTTTTGGACCTATACTATGGATAAAATATGATGAAAAAATTATAAAATTCGGGCGCGGAAGCAAATCTTTATATGATTTTTTTACAAAAATTAAGTCAGATTTTACCTATTTTTAATGAATACGTTGTATATTGTAAGCTACATGGGCTGGATTCTAGAATACCTACCACACTTGAAATAGCAATTTTCTTGTTGCAATGTTTTCTTTTATCTAAATTATGATGAAAAATCATAAAATTCGGCGCGGAAGCAAATATTTGAATGATTTTTTTACAAAAATAAAGTCAGATTTTACCTATTCTTGAAATGGATATTTTTGTTGAAACATTCATAAACATGCTTTTGGATCTATACTATGGATAATATATGATGAAAAATTATAAAATTCAGGCGCGGAAGCAAATATTTATATGATATTTTACAAAAATAAAGTCAGATTTTACCTATTTTTGATGAATACGTTGCATATTGTAAGCTTCATTGGCTGGATCCTAGAATACCACCACAATTGAAATAGCAATTTTCTTGTAGCAATGTTTTCTTTTAGCTAAAATATGATAAATAATCATAAAATACGGGCGCGGAAGCAAAAATTTATATATACGTTGTATATTGTAAGCTACATGGGCTGGATTCTGGAATACCTACCACAATTGAAATAGCAATTTTCTTGTAGCAATGATTCCTTTTAGCTAAAATATAATAAAAAATAATAAAATTTGGGCGCGGTAGCAAATATTTATATGATTTTTTACAAAAATAAAGTCAGATTTTACCTATTTTTTGATGAATACGTTGTATATTGTAAGTTACATGGGCTGGATTCTAGAATACCTACCACAATTGAAATAGCAATTATCTTGTAGCAATGTTTTCTTTTAGCTAAAATATGATGAAAAATCATAATATTCGGGCACGGAAGCAAATATTTATATGATTTTTTACAAAAATAAAGTCAGATTTTTACCTATTTTTGATGAATACGTTGCATATTGTAAGCTTCATTGGCTGGATCCTAGAATACCACCACACTTGAAATAGCAATTTTCTTGTTGCAATGTTTTCCTTTAGCTAAAATATGATGAAAAAATTATAAAATACTGGCGCAGAAGCAAATATTTATATGATTTTTTTACAAAAATTAAGTCAGATTTTACCTATTTTTTGATGAAAACGTTGTATATTGTAAGCTACATGGGCTGGATTCTGGAATACCTACCACAATTGAAATAGCAATTTTCTTGTAGCAATGTTTTCTGTTAGCTAAAATATAATGAAAAATCATAAAATTTGGGGCCCGGTAGCAAATATTTATATGATTTTTTTACAAAAATAAAGTCAGATTTTACCTATTTTTAATATGAATATTTTTGTTAAAACATTCAAAAACATGCTTTTGGACCTATACTATGGATAAAATATGAAGAAAAATTATTAAATTCGGGTGCGGAAGCAAATATTTATATGATTTTTTACAAAAAATAAAGTCAGATTTTACCTATTATTAATAAATACGTTGTATATTTTAAGCTACATGGGCTGGATTCTAGAATACCTACCACACTTGAAATAGCAATTTTCTTGTTAGAAAGTTTACTTTTAGCTAAAATATGATGAAAAAATTATAAAATTTTGTCGCGGAAGCAAATATTTATATGATTTTTTAAAAAAAATAAAGTCAGATTTTACCTATTTTTGATGATTACGTTGCATATTGTAAGCTTCATTAGCTGGATTCTAGAATACCACCACACTTGAAATAGCAATTTTCTTGTTGCAATGTTTTCTTTTACCTAAATTATGATAGAAAATCATAAAATTTGGGCGCGGAAGCAAATATTTATATGATTTTTTGCAAAAATAAAGTCAGATTTTACGTAATCTTAAAATGGATATTTTTGTTAAAACATTCATAAACATGCTTTTGGACCTATACTATGGATAAAATATGATGCAAAATTATAAAATTCGGGCGCGGATGCAAATATTTATATAATTGTTTACAAAAACTAAGTCAGATTTTACCTATTTTTTGATGAATACGTTGTATATTGTAAGCTTCATTGGCTGGTTTCTAGAATACCTACCACACTAGAAATAGCAATTTTCTTGTTGCAATGTTTTCTTTTACCTAAATTATGATAAAAAAATCATAAAATTCGGGCGCGGAAGCAAATATTTATATGATTTTTTACAAAAATAAAGTCGGATTTTACGTATTCTTGAAATGGATATTTTTGTTAAAACATTCATAAACATGCTTTTGGACCTATACTATGGATAAAATATGATGAAAAATTATAAAAATTCGGGCGCGGAAGCAAATATTTATATGATTTTTTGCAAAAATAAAGTCAGATTTTACCTATTTTTGATGAATACATTGTATATTGTAAGCTACATGGGCTGGATTCTAGAATACCTACCACAATTGAAATAGCAATTTTCTTGTAGCAATGTTTTTCTTTTAGCTAAAATATGATTAAAAATCATAAAATTCGGGCGCGGAAGCAAATATTTATATGAGTTTTTACAAAAATAAAGTCAGATTTTACCTATATTTGAAATGGATATTTTTGTTAAAATATTCATAAACATGCTTTAGGGACCTATACTATGGATAAAAATACGAGTATAATGAAAAAATTATAAAATTCGGGCGCGAAAGCAAATATTTATATGATTTTTTACAAAAATATAATTTAGGTTTTTACCTATTTTTTGATGAATACGTTGTATATTGTAAGCTTCATTGGCTGGATTCTAGAATACCTACCACATTTGAAATAGCAATTTTCTTGTTGCAATGTTTTCTTTTAGCTAAAATATGATTAAAATTATAAAATACGGGTTCGGAAGCTAATATTTATATAATTTATTACAAAAATTAATCAGATTTTACCTATTTTTGATGAATACGTTTATATTGTAAGCTTCATTGGCTGGATTCTAGAATACCGACCACACTTGAAATAGCAATTTTTCTTGTTGCAATGTTTTCTTGTAGCTAAAATATGATGAAAAAATTATAAAATTCGGGCGCGGAAGCAAATATTTATATGATTTTTTACAAAAATTAAGTCAGACTTTACCTATTCTTGAATTCAATATTTTTGTTAAAACATTCATAAACATGCTTTTGGACCCATAATATGGATAAAAATATGATGAAAAATTATAAAATTCGGGCGCGGAAGCAAATATTTATATGATATTTTACAAAAATAAAGTCAGATTTTACCTAATTTTGGAATGGATATTTTTGTTAAAACATTCATAAACATGCTTTTGGACCTGTACTATGGATAAAATATAATGAAAATTTATAAAATTTGGGCGCGGAAGCAAATATTTATATAATTTATTACAAAAATTAATCAGATTTTACCTATTTTTGATGAATACGTTTATATTGTAAGCTTCATTTGCTGGATTCTAGAATACCGACCACACTTGAAATAGCAATTTTCTTGTTGCAATGTTTTCTTTTACCTAAATTATGATAAAAAATCTTAAAATTCGGGCGCGGAAGCAAATATTTATGTTTTTTTACAAAAGTAAAGTCAGATTTTACCTATTCTTGAAATGGATATTTTTGTTAAATCATTCATAAACATGCTTTTGGACCCATACCATGGATAAAATATGATGAAAAATTAAAAAATTCGGGCGCGGAAGCAAATATTTATATGATTTTTTTACAAAAATAAAGTCAGATTTTACCTATTTTTGATGAATACGTTGCATATTGTAAGCTTCATTGGCTGGATCCTAGAATACCACCACACTTGAAATAGCAATTTTCTTGTAGCAATGTTTTCTTTTAGCTAAAATATAATGAAAAAATCATTAAATTCGGGCGCGGAAGCAAATATTCATATGATTTTTTACAAAAATAAAGTCCGATTTTACCTATTCTTGAAATATATATTTTTGTTAAAACATTCATAAACATGCATTTGGACCTATACTATGGATAAAATATGATAAAAAAATTATATAAATTCGGGCGCGGAAGCAAATATTTATATAATTTTTTACAATAAATAAGTCAAATTTTACCTATTTTTTAATAAATACGTTGTATATTGTAAGCTACTTGGGCTGGATTCTAGAATACCTACCACACTTGAAATAGCAATTTTCTTGTTGCAATGTTTTTTTTTTACCTAAATTATGATGAAAAAATCATAAAATTCGGGCGCGAAAGCAAATATTTGAATGATTTTTTACAAAAATAAAGTCAGATTTTACCTATTCTTGAAATGGATATTTTTATTAAAACAAAAATTCAGGCGCGGAAGCTAAAATTTATATAATTATTTACAAAAATTAAGTCAGATTTTTTCCTATTTTTGATGAATACGTTGTATATTGTAAGCTTCATTAGCTGGATTCTAGTATACATACCACACTTGAAATAGCAATTTTTCTTGTTGCAATGTTTTCTTTTACCTAATTTATGATGAAAAATCATAAAATTCGGGCGCGGAAGCAAATATTTATATGATTTTTAACAAAAATAAAGTCAGATTTTACCTATTCTTGAAATGGATATTTTTGTTTAAACATTCATAAACATGCTTTTGGACCTATACTATGGATAAAATATGATGAAAAATTATAAAATTCGGGCGCGGAAGCTAATATTTATATGATTTTTTGCAAAAATAAAGTCAGATTTTACCTATTTTTGATGAATACGTTGCATATTGTAAGCTTCATTGGCTGGTTCCTAGAATACCACCACACTTGAAATAGCAATTTTCTTGTTGCAATGTTTTCTTTTAGCTAAAATATGATGAAAAATTATAAAATACGGGCGCGGAAGCTAATATTTATATGATTTTTTTACAAAAATAAAGTCAGATTTTACCTATTTTTGATGAATACGTTGTATATTGTAAGCTACATGGGCTGGATTCTAGAATACCTACCACATTTGAAATAGCAATTTTCTTGTAACAATGTTTCTTTTAGCTAAAATATAATGAAAAAATCATTAAATTCGGGCGCGGAAGCAAATATTCATATGTTTTTTTTACAAAAATAAAGTCAAATTTTACCTATTTTTAAAATAGATATTTTTGTTAAAACATTCATAAACGTGCTTTTGGACCTATACTATAGATAAAATAAGATAAAAAATTATAAAATTCGGGCACGGAAGCAAAAATTTATATGATTTTTTTACAAAAATAAAGTCAGATTTTACCTATTTTTGATAAATACGTTGTATATTGTAAGCTTTATTGGCTGGATTCTAGAATACCACCACACTTGAAATAGCAATTTTTTTTGTTGCAATGTTTTCTTTTAGCTAAAATATGATGATAAATTATAAAATTCGGGCGCGGAAGCAAATATTTATATGATTTTTTACAAAAATAACGTCAGATTTTACCTATTTTTGAAATGGATATTTTTGTTAAAACATTCATAAAAAATGCTTTTGGACCTATACTATGGATAAAATATAATGAAAAATTATAAAATCGGGCGCGGAAGCAAATATTTATATAATTTTTTGCAAAAATAAAGTCAGATTTTACCTATTTTTGATGAATACGTTGCATATTGTAAGCTTCATTGGCTGGATTGCTAGAATACCACCACACTTGAAATAGCAATTTTCTTGTTGCAATGATTTCTTTTTGCTAAAATAGAATGAAAAATTATAAAATTCGGGCGCGGAAGCAAATATTTATATGATTTTTTTACAAAAAATAAAGTCAGATTTTACCTATTTTTGGAATGGATATTTTTGTTAAAACATTCATAAACATGCTTTTGGACCTGTACTATGGATAAAAATTTAATGAAAAATTATATAATTTGGGCGCGGAAGCAAATATTTATATAATTTATTACAAAAATTAATCAGATTTTACCTATTTTTGATGAATACGTTTATATTGTAAGCTTCATTGGCTGGATTCTAGAATACCGACCACACTTGAAATAGCAATTTTCTTGTTGCAATGTTTTCTTTTAGCTAAAATATGATGAAAAATTATAAAATTCGGGCGCGGAAGCAAATATTTATATGATTTTTTACAAAAATTAAGTCAGACTTTACCTATTCTTGAATTGGATATTTTTTGTTAAAACATTCATAAACATGCTTTTGGACCCATAATATGGATAAAATATGATGAAAAATTATAAAATTCGGGCGCGGAAGCAAATATTTATATGATATTTTACAAAAATAAAGTCAGATTTTTACCTATTTTTGGAATGGATATTTTTGTTAAAACATTCATAAACATGCTTTTGGACCTGTACTATGGATAAAATATAATAAAAATTTATAAAATTTGGGCGCGGAAGCAAATATTTATATAATTTATTACTAAAATTAATCAGATTTTACCTATTTTTTGATGAATACGTTTATATTGTAAGCTTCATTTGCTGGATTCTAGAATACCGACCACACTTGAAATAGCAATTTTCTTGTTGCAATGTTTTCTTTTACCTAAATTATGATAAAAAATCTTAAAATTCGGGCGCGGAAGCAAATATTTATGTTTTTTTTACAAAAGTAAAGTCAGATTTTACCTATTCTTGAAATGGATATTTTTGTTAAATCATTCATAAACATGCTTTTGGACCCATACCATGGATAAAAATATGATGAAAAAATTAAAAAAATTCGGGCGCGGAAGCAAATATTTATATGATTTTTTACAAAAAATAAAGTCAGATTTTACCTATTTTTAATGAATACGTTGTATATTGTAAGCTACATGGGCTGGATTCTAGATTACCTACCACTATTGAAATAGCAATATTCTTGTAGCAATGTTTTCTTTTAGCTAAAATATGATGAAAAATCATAATTAATATTCGGGCGCGGAAGCAAATATTTATATGATTTTTTACAAAAATAAAGTCAGACTTTACCTATTCTTGAAATGGATATTTTTGTTAAAACATTCATAAACATGCTTTTGGACCCATAATATGGATAAAATATGATGAAAAATTATAAAAATTCGGGCGCGGAAGCAAATATTTATATGATATTTTACAAAAATAAAGTCAGATTTTACCTATTTTTGGAATGGATATTTTTGTTAAAACATTCATAAACATGCTTTTGGACCTGTACTATGGATAAAATATAATAAAAAATTATAAAATTTGGGCGCGGAAGCAAATATTTATATAATTTATTACAAAAATTAATCAGATTTTACCTATTTTTGATGAATACGTTTATATTGTAAGCTTCATTGGCTGGATTCTAGAATACCGACCACACTTGAAATAGCAATTTTCTTGTTGCAATGTTTTCTTTTACCTAAATTATGATAAAAAATCTTAAAATTCGGGCGCGGAAGCAAATATTTATGTTTTTTTACAAAACTAAAGTCAGATTTTACCTATTCTTGAAATGGATATTTTTGTTAAATCATTCATAAACATGCTTTTAGACCCATACCATGGATAAAATATGATGAAAAATTAAAAAATTCGGGCGCGGAAGCAAATATTTATATGATTTTTTACAAAAATAAAGTCAGATTTTACCTTTTTTTAATGAATACGTTGTATATTGTAAGCTACATGGGCTGGATTCTAGATTACCTACCACTATTGAAATAGCAATATTCTTGTAGCAATGTTTTCTTTTAGCTAAAATATGATGAAAAAATCATAATATTCGGGCGCGGAAGCAAATATTTATATGATTTTTTACAAAAATAAAGTCAGATTTTACCTATTTTTAATGAATACATTGTATATTGTAAGCTACATGGGCTGGATTCTAGAATACCGACCACACTTGAAATAGCAATTTTCTTGTTGCAATGTTTTCTTTTACCTAAATTATGATGAAAAATCATAAAATTCGGGCGCGGAAGCAAATATTTATATGATTTATTACAAAAATAAAGTCAGACTTTACCTATTCTTGAAATGGATATTTTTGTTAAAACATTCATAAACATGCTTTTGGACCCATAATATGGATAAAATATGATGAAAAATTATAAAATTCGGGCGCGGAAGCAAATATTTATATGATATTTTACAAAAATAAAGTCAGAATTTTCCTATTTTTGATGAATACGTTGTATATTGTAAGCTAAATGGGCTGAATTCTAGAATTCCTACCACAGTTGAAATAGCAATATTCTTGTAGCAATGTTTTCTTTTAGCTAAAATATGATAAAAAATCATAAAATTCTTGTGCGGAAGCAAATATTTATATGAATTTTTACAAAAATAAAGTCAGATTTTACCTAATTTTAATGAATACGTTGTATATTGTAAGCTACATGGGCTGAATTCTAGAATACCTACCACACTTGAAATAGCAGTATTCTTGTTGCAATGTTTTCTTTTAGCTAAAATATGATAAAAATTTAAAAAATTTGGTCGCGGAAGCAAATATTAAATATGATTTTTTACAAAAATAAAGACAGATTTTACCTATTTTTGATGAATACGTTGCGTATTGTAAGCTTCATTGGCTGGATTCTAGAATACCACCACACTTGAAATAGCAATTTTCTTGCTGCAAAGTTTTCTTTTAGCTAAAATATGATAAAAAATTATAAAATTCGGGCGCGGAAGCAAATATTTATATGATTTTTTACAAAAATAAAGTCAGATTTTACCTATTTTTGATGAATACGTTGTATATTGTAAGTGTCATTGGCTGGATTCTAGAATACCTACCACACTTGAAATAGCAATTTTCATGTTGCAATGTTTTCTTTTACCTAAATTATGATGAAAAATCATAAAATTCGGGCGCGGAAGCAAATATTTATATGATTTTTTACAAAAATAAAGTCAGACTTTACCTATTCTTGAAATGGATATTTTTGTTAAAACATTCATGAACATGCTTAAGGACCCATAATATGGATAAAATATGATGAAAAATTATAAAATTCGGGCGCGGAAGCAAATAATTATATGATTTTTTACAAAAATAAAGTCAGATTTTACCTATTTTTGATGAATTCGTTGTATATTGTAAGCTAAATGGGCTGGATTCTAGAATACCTACCACAATTGAAATAGCAATATTCTTGTAGCAATGTTTTCTTTTAGCTAAAATATGATAAAAAAAATCATAAAATTCGGGCGCGGAAGCAAATATTTATATGATTTTTTACAAAAATAACGTCAGATTTTACCTAATTTTAATGAATACGTTGTATATTTTAAGCTACATGGGCTGAATTCTAGAATACCTACCAAACTTGAAATATCAATATTCTTGTTGCAATGTTTTCTTTTAGCTAAAATATGATGAAAATTTATAAAATTCGGTCGCGGAAGCAAATATTAAATATGATTTTTTACCAAAATAAAGTCAGATATTACCTATTTTTGATGAATACGTTGCGTATTGTAAGCTTCATTGGCTGGGTTCTAGAATACCACCACACTTGAAATAGCAATTTTCTTGTTGCAAAGTTTTCTTTTAGGTAAAATATGATAAAAAATTATAAAATTCGGGCGCGGAAGCAAATATTTATATGATTTTTTAAAAAAATAAATTCAGATTTTACCTATTTTTGAAATGGATATTTTTGTTAAAACATTCATAAACATGCTTTTGGACCTATACTATGGATAAAATATAATGAAAAATAATAAAATTCGGGCGCGGAAGCAAATATTTATATAATTTTTTACAAAAATCAGGTTAAATTTTACCTATTTTTGATGAATACGTTGTATATTGTAAGTTTCATTGGCTGGATTCTAGAATATCTACCACACTTGAAATAGCAATTTTCATGTTGCAATGTTTTCTTTTACCTAAATTATGATGAAAAATCATAAAGTTCTGGCGCGGAAGCAAATATTTATATGATTTTTTACAAAAATAAAGTCAGATTTTACCTATTTTTGATGAATACGTTGTATATTGTAAGCTACATGGGCTGGATTCTAGAATACCTACCACAATTAAAATAGCAATTTTCTTGTAGCAATGTTTTCTCTTAGCTAAAATATGATGAAAAATCATATAATTCGGGCGCAAAAGCAAATATTTATATGATTTTTTACAAAAATAAAGTTAGATTTTACCTATTTTTGAAATGGATATTTTTGTTAAAACATTCATAAAAATGCTTTTGGACCTGTACTATGGATAAAATATGATGAAAAATTATAAAATTTGGGCGCGGAAGCAAATATTTATATGATTTTTTACAAAAATAAAGTAGGATTTTACCTATTTTTAATGAATACGTTGTATATTGTAAGCTACATGGGCTGGATTCTAGAATACCTACCACACTTGAAATAGCAATTTTCTTGTTGCAATGTTTTCTTTTAGTTAAATATGATGAAAAATTATAAAATTCGGTCGCGGAAGCAAATATTTATATGATTTTTTTACAAAAATAAAGTCATATTTTACCTATTTTTGATGAATACGTTGCATATTGTAAGCTTCATTGGCTGGATGCTAGAATACCACCACACTTGAAATAGCAATTTTCTTGTTGCAATGTTTTCTTTTAGCTAAAATATGATGAAAAATTATAAAAGTTGGGCGCGGAAGCAAATATTTATATGATTTTTTACAAAAATAAAGTCAGATTTTATCTATTTTTGAAATGTATATTTTTGTTTAGACAGTCATAAACATGCTTCTGGACCTTTACTATGGATAAAATTTAATGAAAAATAATAAAATTCGGGCGCGGAAGCAAATATTTATATAATTTATTACAAAATATAAGTCAGATTTTACCTATTTTTGATGAATACGTTGTATATTGTAAGCTAAATGGGCTGGATTCTAGAATACCGACCACACTTGAAATAGCAATTTTCTTGTTGCAATGTTTTCTTTTACCTAAATTATGATAAAAAAATCATAAAATTCGGGCGCGGAAGCAAATATTTATATGATTTTTTACAAAAATAAAGTCAGACTTTACCTATTCTTGAAATGGATATTTTTGTTAAAACATTCATAAACATGCTTTTGGACCCATAATATGGATAAAATATGATGAAAAATTATAAAATTCGGGCGCGGAAGCAAATATTTATATGATATTTTACAAAAATAAAGTTAGAATTTTCCTATTTTTGATGAATACGTTGTATATTGTAAGCTAAATGGGCTGAATTCTTGAATTCCTACCACAATTGAAATAGCAATATTCTTGTAGCAATGTTTTCTTTTAGCTAAATTATGATAAAAAATCATAAAATTCGGGCGCAGAAGCAAATATTTATATGATTTTTTACAAAAATAAAGTCAGGCTTTACCTATTCTTGAAATGGATATTTTTGTTAAAACATTCATAAACATGCTTTTGGACCCATAATATGGATAAAATATGATGAAAAATTATAAAATTCGGGCGCGGAAGCAAATATTTATATGATTTTTTACAAAAATAAAGTCAGATTTTACCTATTTTTGATGAATTCGTTGTATAATGTAAGCTAAATGGGCTGGATTCTAGAATACCTACCACAATTGAAATAGCAATATTCTTGTAGCAATGTTTTCTTTTAGATAAAATATGATAAAAAATCATAAAATTCGGGCGCAGAAGCAAATATTTATATGATTTTTTACAAAAATAACGTCAGATTTTACCTAATTTTAATGAATACGTTGTATATTTTAAGCTACATGGGCTGAATTCTAGAATACCTACCACACTTGAAATATCAATATTCTTGTTGCAATGTTTTCTTTTAGCTAAAATATGATGAAAATTTATAAAATTCGGTCGCGGAAGCAAATATTAAATATGATTATTTACAAAAATAAAGTCAGATTTTACCTATTTTTGATGAATACGTTGCATATTGTAAGCTTCATTGGCTGGATTCTAGAATACCACCACACTTGAAATAGCAATTTTCTTGTTGCAAAGTTTTCTTTTAGCTAATATATGATAAAAAAATTATAAAATTCGGGCGCGGAAGCAAATATTTATGTGATTTTTTACAAAAATAAATTCAGATTTTACCTATTTTTGAAATGAATATTTTTGTTAAAACATTCATAAACATGCTTTTGGACCTATACTATGGATAAAATATAATGAAAAATAATAAAATTCGGGCGCGGAAGCAAATATTTATATAATTTTTTACAAAAATCAAGTTAAATTTTACCTATTTTTTATGAATACGTTGTATATTGTAATTTTCATTGGCTGGATTCTAGAATACCTACCACACTTGAAATAGCAATTTTCATGTTGCAATGTTTTCTTTTACCTAAATTATGATGAAAAATCATAAGGTTCTGGCGCGGAAGCAAATATTTATATGATTTTTTACAAAAATAAAGTCAGATTTTACCTATTTTTGATGAATACGTTGTATATTGTAAGCTACATGGGCTGGATTCTAGAATACCTACCACAATTAAAATAGCAATTTTTTTTTAGCAATGTTTTCTCTTAGCTAAAATATGATGAAAAATCATAAAACTCGGGCGCGGAAGCAAATATTTATATGATTTTTTACAAAAATAAAGTTAGATTTTACCTAATTTTGATAAATACGTTGCATATTGTAAGCTTCATTGACTGGATTCTAGAATACCACCACACTTGAAATAGCAATTTTCTTGTTGCAATGTTTTCTTTTAGCTAAAATAGGATGATAAATTATAAAATTCGGGCGCGGAAGCAAATATTTATATGATTTTTTACAAAAATAACGTCAGATTTTACCTATTTTTGAAATGGATATTTTTGTTAAAACATTCATAAAAATGCTTTTGGACCTATACTATGGATAAAATATAATGAAAAATTATAAAATCGGGCGCGGAAGCAAATATTTATATAATTTTTTACAAAAATAAAGTCAGATTTTACCTATTTTTAATGAATACGTTGTATATTGTAAGCTACATGGGCTGGATTCTAGAATACCTACCACACTTGAAATAGCAATTTTCTTGTTGCAATGTTTTCTTTTAGCTAAAATATGATGAAAAATTATAAAATTCGGTCGCGGAAGCAAATATTTATATGATTTTTTACAAAAATAAAGTCAGATTTTACCTATTTTTGATGATTACGTTTCATATTGTCAGCTACATGGGCTGGATTCTAGAATACCTACCACACTTGAAATAGCTATTATCTTTTTGCAATGTTTTCTTTTACCTAAATTATGATGAAAAATAATAAAATTCGGTCGCGGAAGCAAATATTTATATGATTTTTTACACAAATAAAGTCAGATTTTACCTATTTTTGATGAATACGTTGCATATTGTAAGCTACATTGGCTTTATTCTAGAATACCACCACACTTGAAATAGCAATTTTCTTGTTGCAATGTTTTTTTTTAGCTAAAATAGAATGAAAAATTATAAAATTCGGGCGCGGGTAGCAAATATTTATATGATTTTTTAAAAAAATAAAGTCAGATTTTACCTATTTTTGGAATGGATATTTTTGTTAAAACATTCATAAACATGCTTTTGGACCTGTACTATGGATAAAATTTAATGAAAAATTATAAAATTCGGGCGCGGAAGCAAATATTTATATAATTTATTACAAAAATTATTCAGATTTTACCTATTTTTGTTGAATACGTTTATATTGTAAGCTTCATTGGCTGGATTCTAGAATACCGACCACACTTGAAATAGCAATTTTCTTGTTGCAATGTTTTCTTTTACCTAAATTATGATAAAAAATCTTAAAATTCGGGCGCGGAAGCAAATATTTATGTTTTTTTACAAAAGTAAAGTCAGATTTTACCTATTCTTGAAATGGATATTTTTGTTAAATCATTCATAAACATGCTTTTGGACCCATACCATGGATAAAATATGATGAAAAATTAAAAAATTCGGGCGCGGAAGCAAATATTTATATGATTTTTTACAAAAATAAAGTCAGATTTTAAATATTTTTAATGAATACGTTGTATATTGTAAGCTACATGGGCTGGATTCTAGAATACCTACCACTATTGAAATAGCAATATTCTTGTAGCAATGTTACCGCTATCCAAGTAAAAGATGAAAATTCATAAAAATACAAAAATAAAGTCAGATTTTACCTATTTTTGCTGAATACGTTGCAAATTGTAAGCTTCATTGGCTGGATGCTAGAATACCACCACACTTGAATAGCACTATTCATTGTAGCAATGTTTCTTTTAGCTAAATATGATAAAAAATCATAAAATTCGGGCGCGGAAGCAAATATTTATATGATTTTTTACAAATATAAAGTCAGATTTTACCTAATTTTTAATGAATACGTTGTATATTGTAAGCTTCATGGACTGAATTCTAGAATACCTACCCACACTTGAAATAGCAGTATTCTTGTTGCAATGTTTTCTTTTAGGCTAAAATATGATGAAAATTTATAAAATTTGGTCGCGGAAGCAAATATTAATATGATTTTTTACAAAAATAAAGACAGAATTTACCTATTTCTGATGAATACGTTGCGTATTGTAAGCTTCATGGCTGGATTCTAGAATACCACCACACTTGAAATAGCAATTTTCTTGTTGCAATGATTTCTTTTAGCTAAAATATGATGAAAAATTATAAAATTCGGGCGCGGAAGCAATATTTATATAATTTATTACAAAAATTATTCAGATTTTACCTATTTTTGTTGAATACGTTTATATTGTAAGCTTCATTGGCTGGATTCTAGAATACCGACCACACTTGAAATAGGCAATTTTCTTGTTGCAATGTGTTCTTTTACCTAAATTATGATAAAAAAATCTTAAAATTCGGGCGCGGAAGCAAATATTTATGTTTTTTTACAAAAGTAAAGTCAGATTTTACCTATTCTTGAAATGGATATTTTTGTTAAATCATTCATAAACATGCTTTTGGACCCACACCATGGATAAAATATGATGAAAAATTAAAAAATTCGGGCGCGGAAGCAAATATTTATATGATTTTTTACAAAAATTAAGTCAGATTTTACCTATTTTTAATGAATACGTTGTATATTGTAAGCTACATGGGCTGGATTCTAGAATACCTAACACTATGAAATAGCAATATTCTTGTAGCAATGTTTTCTTTTAGCTAAAATATGATGAAAAATCATAAAATTCCGGCGCGGAAGCAAATATTTATATGATTTTTTACAAAAATAAAGTCAGATTTTACCTATTTTTAATGAATACGTTGTATATTGTAAGCTACATGGGCTGGATTCTAGAATACCTACCACACTTGAAATAGCAATTTTCTTGTTGCAATGTGTTCTTTTAGCTAAAATATGATGAAAAATTATAAAATTCGGTCGCGGAAGCAAATATTTATATAATTTTTTACAAAAATAAAGTCAGATTTTACCTATTTTTGATGAATACGATGCATATTGAAAGCTTCATTGGCTGGATGCTAGAATACCACCACACTTGAAATAGCAATTTTCTTGTTGCAATGTTTCTTTTAGCTAAAATATGATGAAAAATTATAAAATTCGGGCGCGGAAGCAAATATTTATATGATATTTTACAAAAATAAAGTCAGAATTTTTCCTATTTTTGATGAATACGTTGTATATTGTAAGCTAAATGGGCTGAATTCTAGAATTCCTACCACAGTTGAAATAGCAATATTCTTGTAGCAATGTTTTCTTTTAGCTAAAATATGATAAAAAAATCATAAAATTCGGGCGCGGAAGCAAATATTTATATGATTTTTTTACAAATATAAAGTCAGATTTTACCTAATTTTAATGAATACGTTGTATATTGTAAGCTTCATGGGCTGAATTCTAGAATACCTACCACACTTGAAATGAGCAGTATTCTTGTTGCAATGTTTTCTTTTAGGCTAAAAATAGATGAAAATTTATAAAATTTGGTCGCGGAAGCAAATATTAAATATGATTTTTTACAAAAATAAAGACAGATTTTACCTATTTTTGATGAATACGTTGCGTATTGTAAGCTTCATTGGCTGGATTCTAGAATACCACCACACTTGAAATAGCAATTTTCTTGTTGCATAGTTTTCTTTTAGCTAAAATATGATAAAAAATTATAAAATTCGGGGCGCGGAAGCAAATATTTATATGATTTTTTACAAAAATAAAAGTCAGACTTTACCTATTTTTTAAATGGATATTTTTGTTAAAACAATCATAAATATGCTTTTGGACCTATACTATGGATAAAATATAATGAAAAATAATAAAATTCGGGCGCGGAAGCAAATATTTATATAATTTTTTACAAAAATTAAGTTAGATTTTACCTATTTTTGATGAATACGTTGTATATTGTAAGTGTCATTGGCTGGATTCTAGAATACCTACGACACTTGAATAGCAATTTTCATGTTGCAATGTTTTCTTTTACCTAAATTATGATGAAAAATAATAAAATTCGGGCGCGGAAGCAAATATTTATATGATTTTTTACAAAAATAAAGTCAGAATTTACCTATTCTTGAAATGGATAATTTTGTTAAAACATTCATAAACATGCTTTTGGACCCATAAATATGGATAAAATATGATGAAAAATTATAAAATTCGGGCGCGGAAGCAAATATTTATATGATTTTTTACAAAAATAAAGTCAGATTTTACCTATTTTTGATGAATTCGTTGTATATTGTAAGCTAAATGGGCTGGATTCTAGAATACCTACCACATTGAAATAGCAATATTCTTGTAGCAATGTTTTCTTTTAGCTAAAATATGATAAAAAAAATCATAAAATTCGGGCGCGGAAGCACAAAATTTATATGATTTTTTACAAAAAATAACGTCAGATTTTACCTAATTTTAATGAATACGTTGTATATTTTAAGCTACATGGGCTGAATTCTAGAATACCTACCACACTTGAAATATCAATATTCTTGTTGCAATGTTTTCTTTTAGCTAAAATACGATGAAAATTTATAAAATTCGGTCGCGGAAGCAAATATTAAATATGATTTTTACCAAAATAAAGTCAGATTTTACCTATTTTTGATGAATACGTTGCATATTGTAAGCTTCATTGGCTGGATTCTAGAATACCACCACACTTGAAATAGCAATTTTTTTGTTGCAAAGTTTTCTTTTAGCTAAAATATGATAAAAAATTATAAAATTCGGCGCGGAAGCAAATATTTATATTATTTTTTACAAAAATAATTTCAGATTTTACCTATTTTTGAAATGGATATTATTGTTAAAACATTCATAAACATGCTTTTGGACCTATACTATGGATAAAATATAATGAAAAATAATAAAATTCGGGCGCGGAAGCAAATATTTATATAATTTTTTACAAAAATCAAGTTAAATTTTACCTATTTTTGATGAATACGTTGTATATTGTAAGTTTCATTGACTGGATTCTAGAATACCTACCACACTTGAAATAGCAATTTTTATGTTGCAATGTTTTCTTTTACCTAAATTATGATGAAAAATCATAAAGTTCTGGCGCGAAAGCAAATATTTATATGATTTTTTACAAAAATAACGTCAGATTTTACCTATTTTTGAAATGGTTATTTTTGTTAAAACATTCATAAACATGCTTTTGGACCTATACTTTGGATAAATATGATGAAAAATTATAAAATTTGGGCGCGGAAGCAAATATTTATATGATTTTTTACAAAAATAAAGTCAGATTTTACCTATTTTTAATGAATACGTTGTAATATGTAAGCTACATGGGCTGGATTCTAGAACACCTACCACACTTAAAATAGCAATTTTCTTGTTTGCAATGTGTTTTTTAGCTAAAATATGATGAAAAATTATAAAATTCGGTCGCGGAAGCAAATATTTATATGATTTTTTACAAAAATAAAGTCAGATTTTACCTATTTTTGATGAATACGTTGCATATTATATGCTTCATTGGCTGGATTCTAGAATACCACCACACTTGAAATAGCAATTTTGCTGTTGCAATGTGTTTTTTAGCTAAAATATGATGAAAAATTATAAAATTCGGGCGCGGAAGCAAATATTTATATGATTTTTTACAAAAATTAAGTCAGAATTTACCTATTTTTGAAAGTGATATTTTTGTTACAACATTCATAAACATGCTTTTAGACCTTTACTATGGATAAAATTTTATGAAAAATTATAAAATTCGGGCGCGGAAGCAAATATTTATATAATTTATTACAAAAATTAAGTCAGACTTTACCTATTTTTGATGAATACGTTTATATTGTTAGCTTCATTGGCTGGATTCTAGAATACCGACCACACTTGAAATAGCAATTTTCTTGTTGCAATGTTTTCTTTTACCTAAATTATGATGAAAAATCATAAAATTCGGGCGCGGAAGCAAATATTTATATGATTTTTTACAAAAATAAAGTCAGATTTTACCTATTCTTGAAATAGATATTTTTGTTATCCCTTAACTGGTATACTAGTTTTGTCAAATATAACTGATATTTTGGGGTCACCGTTGACCCCAAATTAAAAGTAGCGACATTCTTGAAAAATTGCAATACTTGACAATTTTATAGCATTGGTCACATTTCCAATATCAGGTTCAATGGATCAAATTAAAATACTAGACAAAATAATAGAAAATAACGTTTATTTCAGCAAAAATATAAAATATACAAAATAAATAGAAATTCTAACACCGTTTACAAATTATTGAAAAAGTAATAACAAAATAATAATTTTAAGGTCCCCAAACTTTTTTTCCGCTACTTCATTCATCACTTGATTCTGAAATGAATAATATCATATTTTATTGAACTATAAAAAAAATGACAACAACGTTTGTACCTACATTATTTGGTCTGTATTACAAGAGATGCAAATCATTTTTTGTATTCCATGTTCTCTACACACAGTTTTAGCACATGTGCTACAAATTGGTGGCTATTTCCGGTCCTTGCAACGTGGACAAAAGGCACATCTCTGTCTTTTTGCGGCAGGGGGAGACGGAATATTTTTTGATTTGAGATTGGAACTTGCAAAATCATTCTAATTAGATTCTTGAGTTTATTTGAAATATTCAAATTTAAGCGTTCATGCAAATGATCATTTATTAAGCTCTTTCCTAGAGAAATATTGTACTCTCTTCGAGTTTTTATAGGTTTTAAATTGGCTGCAGCAGTGTAAATAATGAAAGAATTTACGCCTGCAATATTTAGTAATCCGTAGAATATTGTAAGAGGCCATCGGCGACTTCTCCTATTGCAAGAATAACTTGCACATTTCTGGTCCAGACTGTCAACACCTGATTTAGTGGAATTGTAAAATTCTATAATTTCAGGTTTCTTAGATTGATCGTTCACCGTATCCGTATGATGCATGGTACTAAGTAAAATAACGAATCTGTTTTCTTTGGGCACATAAGACACCAGAGTGCGATTTCCAGCGAATCCAAAAATTGATGAGCCGACTTTTCGATCTTTATTTGGCTGGAATTATGATGGTACATCTCTCTTATTTTTTCTTATTGTGCCGACATAAGTAAGGCCAAGAGATTTGAGTTCATTTACTAATTCGATAGATGTGAACCAATTGTCCCCGGTGATATTTCTATTTGTGTTTGCTATTGGTAATACTAAAGATAATACATCGAGAGTAGGAATAGATAATTTTTTTTTGTTCGAGTTTTGCCTCGCTAAATTTTTGCCGGTATAAACAAACGCGTTCAGAAGGTAATGTGTTTTAGCATTACATAAGCACATAATTTTAAGACCATATTTTGCAGGTTTGCTCTTCATGTACATTCTAAATTTCCATTTTCCTCTAAAAGGAACAAGCATCTCATCGACAGTAGCATATTCAGAACATGCATAATTATCACTGCAATTTGCTGTAAATATCTTGAAAATTTCTGAAATGGCAGGTAACTTATCTCCATCGGCAATTCTTTGAGCTCTACTATCTGCATTGTCATATCTTATGACAGTTAGAAGAAACATAAAACGTCTCATTGGCATAGTTGCTCGGAAAATGTCTCTTCCTGTTCCATCAGTTGCCCACAAAGATGTCACGTCCTCTCGGCCAGATTTAAAAACTCCAGCCAGATGTAACAATCCCAGAAATGCTTTCAGTTCACTAATACTCAAATGATTTATAAACGTAGCATCACTGCTACTGTAATTTGCACTCAAGTTTGTAATTTTTTCATTTGTATGTTCTAAAACTGTTTCCAAAATATCATTCGTAAATAATAATCGCCAAGCTTTATAAGGCGTAGCAGGTTTTGCTATTCTTGCTGGTCCTATCAAGCCGGGATGATGTGTAATTATGTTTGTTGCTGCAGTTCGAACAGAAGGTCTTGGTGCTATCTTTGCCCCATTTATATCTGTTTTTTCCATAAAAGCAAGAAAAACGACGTATGGAAGATGATGTAGAAGGACCCGGGGAATTAGACGTGTCTGACGAGGAAGAGTCATCTTTGTCTTCCACTTCCACGTTATCTATTTGTTCGCTTTCCTGAACTTCTTCCTCTGAGTCCGTGTTGTGATCACTATGTTCACTTTCCGAGTCCGATATGTCATCATCACTTTCTACAAACTCTTTGTCTAAAACTGAATTGTCATCGTGATCACTATCTTGCATCAATATCTCCTCCAGCTTCCTTATCCGTCAAAAACCGTCGAGATATGTTTTCATCAAAATAAAAACGTAACTGGTATCTTGGGGTCAGTCGTAACCCCAATTGTTTATATTATCGACACAAGACACCGAATCACCACGCGCGTCTAGCACTGACTAACTAACTGTTATTAATGAAGCTACTGAAATGCTCAGTGCAGTGTTGCCAAAACTGCGTCTTTTATGTACAAATTTGTACGCGTGGGGTCAGCTATGACCCCAGGATACCTATTAAGGGTTAAAAACATTCATAAACATGCTTTTGGACCCATACTATGGATAAAATATGATGAAAAATTATAAAATTCGGGCGCGGAAGCAATATTTATATGATTTTTTACAAAAATAAAGTCAGATTTTACCTATTTTTGATGAATACGTTGTATATTGTAAGCTAAATGGGCTGTATTCTAGAATACCTACCACAATTGAAATAGCAATATTCTTGTAGCAAAGTTTTCTTTTAGCTAAAATATGATGAAAAATCATAAAATTTGGGCGCGGAAGAAAATATTTATATGATTTTTTACAAAAATAAAATCAGATTTTACCTATTTTTAATTAATACGTTTTATATTGTGAGCTACATGGGCTGGATTCTAAAATACCTACCACACTTGAAATAGCAATTTTCTTGTTGCAATGTGTTCTTTTAGCTAAAATATGATGAAAAATTATAAAATTCGGTCGCAGAAGCAAATATTTATATGATTTTTTACAAAAATAAAGTCAGATTTTAAATATTTTTGATAAATACGTTGCATATTGTAAGCTTCATTGGCTGGATTCTAGAATACCACCACACTTGAAATAGCAATTTCCTTGTTGCAATGTATTCTTTTAGCTAAAATATGATAAAAAATTATAAAATTCGGGCGCGGAAGCAAATATTTATATGATTTTTTTACAAATATTAAGTCAGATTTTACCTATTTTGAAATTGACATTTTTGTTAAAACATTCTTTTGGACCTGTACTATGGATAAAATTTAATGAAAAATTATAAAATTCGGGCGCGGAAGCAAATATTTATATAATTTATTACAAAAATTATTCAGATTTTACCTATTTATGATGAATACGTTTATATTGTAAGCTTCATTGGCTGGATTCTAGAATACCGACCACACTTGAAATAGCAATTTTCTTGTTGCAATGTTTTCTTTTAGCTAAAATATGATGAAACATCTTAAAATTCGGGCGCGGAAGCAAATATTTATATGATTTTTTACAAAAATAAAGTCAGATTTTACCTATTTTTAAAGAATACGTTGCATATTGTAAGCTTCATTGGCTGCATTCTAGAATACCAACACACTTGAAACAGCAATTATCTTGTTGCAATGTTTCCTTTTAGCTAAAATATGATGAATATTTATAAAATTCGGTCGCGGAAGCAAATATTTATATGATTTTTTACAAAAATAAAGTCAGATTTTACCTATTTTTGATGAATACGTTGTATATTGTAAGCTAAATGGGCTGGATTCTAGAATACCTACCACAATTGAAATAGCAATATTCTTGTAGCAAAGTTTTCTTTTAGCTAAAATATGATGAAAAATCATAAAATTCGGGCGCGGAAGCAAATATTTATATGATTTTTTACAAAAATAAAGTCAGATTTTACCTATTTTTAATGAATACGTTGTATATTGTAAGCTACATGGGCTGGATTCTAGAGTACCTACCACACTTGAAATAGCAATTTTCTTGTTGCAATGTTTTCTTTTAGCTAAAATATGATGAAAATTTATAAAATTCGGTCGCGGAAGAATATATTAAATATGATTTTTTACAAAAATAAGGTCAGATTTTACCTCTTTTTGATGAATACGTTACATATTGTAAGCTTCATAGGCTGGATTCTAGAATACCACTACACTTGAAATAGCAATTTTCTTGTTTCAATGTTTTCTTTTAGCTGAAATTAGATAAAAAATTATAACATTCGGGCGCGGAAACAAATATTTATATAATTTTTTACAAAAATAAAGTCAAATTTTATTCTATTTTTGAAATGGATATTTTTGTTAAAACATTCATAAACATGCTTTTGGACCTATACTATGGATAAAATATAATAAAACATAATAAAATTCGGGCGCGGAAGCAAATATTTATATAATTTTTTACAAAAATTAAGTTAGATTTTACCTATTTTTGATGAATACGTTGTATATTGTAAGTTTCATTGGCTGGATTCTAGAATACCTACCACACTTGAAATAGCAATTTTCATGTTGCAATGTTTACTTTTGCCTAAATTATGTTGAAAAATCATAAAATTCGGGCGCGGAAGCAAATATTCATATGATTTTTTACAAAAATAAAGTCAGATTTTACCTATTCTTGAAATGGATATTTTGTTAAAACATTTATAAACATGCTTTTGGACCTATACTATGGTTTAAATATGATGAAAAATTAAAAAATTCGGGCGCGGAAGCAAATATTAATATAATTTTTTACAAAAATAGAGTCAGATTTTACCTATTTTTGATGAATACGTTGTATATTGTAAGCTACATGGGCCGGATTCTAGAATACCTACCACAATTGAAATAGCAATTTTCTTGTAGCCATGTTTTCTCTTAGCTAAAATATGATGAAAAAATCATAAATTCGGGCGCGGAAGCAAATATTTATATGATTTTTTACAAAAATAAAGTCAGATTTTACCTATTTTTGAAATGGATATTTTTGTTAAAACATTCATAATCATGCTTTTGGACCTATACTATGGATAAAATAGATGAAAAATGATAAAATTCGGGCGCGGAAGCAAATATTTATATAATTTTTTATAAAAATTAAGTCAGATTTTACCTATTTTTGATGAATACGTTGTATATTTTAAGCTTCATTGGCTGGATTCTAGATATACCTACCACAATTGAAATAGCAATTTTCTTGTAGCAATGTTTTCTTTTTCCTAAATTATAATGAAAAATCATAAAATTCGGGCGCGGAAGCAAATATTTATATGATTTTTTACAAAAATAAAGTCAGATTTTACCTATTTTGATGAATAACTTGTATATTATAAGCTACATAGGCTGGATTCTAAAATACCTACCACAATTGAAATAGCAATTTTCTTGTAGCAATGTTTTCTTTTAGCTAAAATATGATAAAAAATCATAAAATTCGGGCGCGGAAGCAAATATTTATATGATTTTTTACAAATATAAAGTCAAGATTTTAACCTATTTTTGATGAATAAGTTGCATATTGTAAGCTTCATTGGCTGGATTCTAGAATACCTACCACACTTGAAATAGCAATTTTCTTGTTGCAATGTTTTCTTTTAGCTAAAATATGATGAAAATTTATAAAATTCGGTCGCGGAAGCAAATATTTATATGTTTTTTTACAAAAATAAAGTCAGATTTTACCTATTTTTGATGAATGCGTTGCATATTGTAAGCTTTATTGGCTGGATTCTAGAATACCACCACACTTGAAATAGCAATTTTCTTGTTGCAATGTTTTCTTTTAGCTAAAATATGATAAAAAATTATAAAATTCGGGCGCGGAAGCAAATATTTATATGATTTTTTACAAAAATTAAGGCAGATTTTACCTATTTTTTAAATGGATATTTTTGTTAAAACATTCATAAACATGATTTTGGACCTATACTATACATAAAATATAATGAAAAATTATAAAATTCGGGGGCGGAAGCAAATATTTATATAATTTTTTACAAAAATTAAGTCAGATTTTACCTATTTTTGATTAATACGTTGTATATTATAAGCTTCATTGGCTGGATTTTAGAATACCTACCACACTTGAAATAGCATTTTTCTTGTTGCAATGTTTTCATTTACCTAAATTATCATGAAAAATCATAAAATTCGGGCGCGGAAGCAAATATTTATATGATTTTTTACAAAAATAAAGTTGAGGTTTTAGAAAGTGACGTGGTAGAGTGAAGAGCTAGTGTAGTGGCTAAATAGTTTTGTCAATCTTTAAGGAGCAAAACAAAAATAAGTGATTCTTGTATCTTCGCAGTAGTTACAAGTTGTGGATGTTGTGATATTGTGGAGGCAAGGTTCTTAGAAACGATAAACAGGATATTAAGATAAAAGTAAGTTCATAGTAGTAGTAATTCGGGCGCGGAAGCAAATATTTATATAATTTTTTACAAAAATTAAGTTAGATTTTACCTATTTTTGATGAATACGTTGTATATTGTAAGTTTCATTGGCTGGATTCTAGAATATCTATCACACTTGAAATAGCAATTTTCATGTTGCAATGTTTACTTTTGCCTAAATTATGATGAAAAATCATAAAATTCGGGCGCGGAAGCAAATATTTATATGATTTTTTACAAAAATAAAGTCAGATTTTACCTATTCTTGAAATGGATATTTATAAACATTTTTATAGTTGCAATGTTTTCTTTTAGCTAAAATATGATAATAAATTATAAAATTCGGGCGCGGAAGCAAATATTTATATGATTTTTTACAAAAATAAAGGCAGATTTTACCTATTTTTTAAATGGATATTTTTGTTAAAACATTCATAAACATGCTTTTGGACCTATACTATACATAAAATATAATGAAAAATTATAAAATTCGGGGGCGGAAGCAAATATTTATATAATTTTTTACAAAAATTAAGTCAGATTTTACCTATTTTTGATTAATACGTTGTATATTATAAGCTTCATTGGCTGGATTTTAGAATACCTACCACACTTGAAATAGCAATTTTCTTGTTGCAATGTTTTCATTTACCTAAATTATCATGAAAAATCATAAAATTCGGGCGCGGAAGCAAATATTTATATGATTTTTTACAAAAATAAAGTTGAGGTTTTAGAAAGTGACGTGGTAGAGTGAAGAGCTAGTGTAGTGGCTAAATAGTTTTGTCAATCTTTAAGGAGCAAAACAAAAATAAGTGATTCTTGTATCTTCGCAGTAGTTACAAGTTGTGGATGTTGTGATATTGTGGAGGCAAGGTTCTTAGAAACGATAAACAGGATATTAAGATAAAAGTAAGTTCATAGAACTTATAGGTTATCTAGGTGTCATATTACATGTCATATCAAATCCTAGCGAAGCAGCGACCTAGTAGCGACATCTAGCGTCTAATAGTAAAATCTAGCCAGCGGTTTTTACAGGTAACTGTTTGAATTAAGTAGGACAGTCACAATAACTGAATTACCGACGCTTAGCTACTATTTAGAACGCACAGATAGAGCTAGTAGCACAACATGGAATCAAAAATATTAGAAGCGATAGCAGATTTAAAAACTGACATAGCATTTATAAAAAAGACAATGCAAGACAGGTTTCTAATGACAGCAGGGGCACTTGATGGTCACAAGAAAATATTAATCGACCACGAAGAACGGTGGTCAGAACTAGAGCGCAGTAAAAGACAAAAAATATTGTTATATTCGGATTATTGGAAAGAGAGACAAGTAGACATGAACTGGAGAAGGAATGCCTAGATTTAATTACCCAAAAATTAAAAGTAGATATATCCATCGTTGAGATAGACAACATATATAGAATTGGAGTTAAAAAGGACCGCAAGAATAGACCAGTTTTAATAAGATTCACTGCAAGAAGGAAGGTAACAGATATTTTAACAGATACAAAGTTATTGAAAGGACAAACATCGTAATATCAGAAGACTTCCCAAAAGAAGTAGCAGAAGAAAGGAAGCGGTTATTACCATTAATGAAAGAGATGCGTAAAGAGGGCAAAAACGCAATAATAAAATACAACAAGCTGTATGTTGACGGTAAACCAATTAAAAAAGAAGAGGCAATAAGAACGTTGCACGAAAAAAACGGCAGATTTGAAGGCAGCATTCGATATTGTAAATAGGAAAAAGATGATTGACATATTGACGAAATCTGGCATCGAAGAAAACCTAGTAGGAAGAATAGCAGAAATATACTCTGAAACCATAAGTTCGGTGAAAATAGACGGAGAAGAAGGAGATGATTTTTGGAGAACGTGCGGAGTTAGGCAAGGGTGCCCATTTAGCCCTATTCTTTTCTCAATTTACATGTCAGACATTGAAGCTCACTTTACTAAAGGACAGACAGGAGGCATAGTAATTGGGAGCAAAAAGTTTTGGACATTATCGTATGCCGACGACCTGGCAATAGTTGCGAAAACAAAACAAGAAATGGATTCCATAATGAAGAGACTAATGATATACTTAAAGAAAAAAGACATGGTGTTAAACACAGAAAAAACCAAGATTGTTGTTTTCAATAAAGGAAGAGGTAGGGAAACAAAGAAACGTGGACATGGGAAGGAAAAGAAATAGAAAAAGTAAAAACTTTTAAATACTTGAGGTATATATTTCACAAGATTGGTGAAGAGAATGAACATATAAAGCGAACAACAAAAAAAGCAAACATAGCTCTTCCACAAATCGGGGGCATAGGGCAAAGAAAATTCAAAAACAACTTTAAATTAAGAATGTTACTGTTTGATAAATTGATAGCAAGCATTATAATGTATGGAGCCGAAATCTGGGGTTGGAAAGAACAAAGCGAAATAGCAAAAATTCAAACAAAATATATACGATGGATACTCGGACTAGATAAACAAACACCGGTATATATAATAGAGGAAGAAACAAAACAGTTTAAATTGAAGACTGAAGCAGGAAGGAGAGCAATGAAGTATGAAGAGAAATTAAGAGGGATACCATGGAAAAGTCTTGCATTTGATTGTTGGGTAAAAATAACAAAAATAGAAGAAAGAAAACAAGAAAAGAACCAATGGGAAGCAAAACGGGAAAAATTCTATGAAAGCAACGGACATTCAACAACAGACATAGAAAGACGAAGAAATACAGGCCAAAACATGGTAGATGAAATTACACGGACGGAACAAGATATACAAGCTCAGATAAGAAGAGAAAAGATATACAAATCAACTTATAACCCAGGATATAAATACTAATTGACTATAAGCAAACCTCTATACTTGACAACAGAAAACAAAAATTTAAAAATAATCGCAAGATTTAGAACGAAAAACGAAGAAAAAAGGAATAAATACTGGATAGGAGACGAAGACAGAGAATGCAGAATATGTGGGAGAGACTTTGAGACAATAAATCACTGCAGAGACTGCAGCGAAAACCTGAGAAATGACAAATCTACACAACAAATACTGCACGACGAAAACCCAGACACAGATTGGATGAAGAAAGTATATATAAGTAGATTAAATAGTAAGTTATAATAATGTAAATACCACATGAAATGTAAAATATAGACAATGTAGAAATTTGAACACCGAAAGGTAACAAATAAAATATTTACTACTTACTACTACTACTGCAAAAATAAAGTTAGATTTTACTTATTCTTGAAATGGATATTTTTAATAAAACATTCATAAACATGCTTTTGGACCTACACTATGGATAAAATATGATGAAAAATTATAAAATTCGGGCGCGGAAGCAAATAATTATATGATTTTTTACAAAAATAAAGTCAGATTTTACCTATTTTTGATGAATACGTTGTATATTGTAAGCTACATGGGCTGGATTATAGAATAACTACCACAATTGAAATAGCAATTTTCTTGTAGCAATGTTTTCTTTTAGCTAAAATATGATGAAAAATCATAAAATTCGGGCGCGGAAGCAAATATTTATATGATTTTTTACTAAAATAAAGTCAGATTTTACCTATTCTTGAAATGGATATTTTTGTTTAAAACATTCATAAACATGCTTTTGGACCCATACTTTGGATAAAATATGATGAAAAATTATAAAATTCGGGCGCGGAAGCAAATATTTATGATTTTTTACAAAAATAAAGTCAGATTTTACCTATTTTTGATGAATACGTTGTATATTGTAAGCTACATGGGCTGGATTCTAGAATACCTACCACAATTAAAATAGCAATTTTCTTGAAGCAATGTTTTCTTCTAGCTAAAATATGACAAAAAATCATAAAATTCGGGCGCGGAAGCAAATATTTATATGATTTTTTACAAAAATAAAGTCAGATTTTACCTATTTTTAATGAATACATTGTATATTGTAAGTAACATGGGCTGGATTCTGGAATACCTACCACACTTGAAATAGTAATTTTCTTGTTGCAATGTTTTCTTTTAGCTAAAATATGATGAAAAATTATAAAATTCGGTCGCGGAAGCAAATATTTATATGATTTTTTACAAAAATAAAATCAGATTGTACCTATTTTTGTTAAATACGTTACATATTGTAAGCCTCATTGGCTTGATTCTAGAATACCACCACACTTGAAATAGCAATTTTCTTGTTGCAATGTTTTCTTTTAGCTAAAATATGATGAAAATTTTTATAAAATTCGGGCGCGGAAGCAAATATTTATATGATTTTTTACAAAAATAAAGTCAGATTTTACCTATTTTTGAAATGGATATTTTTGTTAAAACATTCATAAACATGCTTTTGGACCTATACTATGGATAAAATATAATGAAAAATTATAAAATTCGGGCGTGGAAGCAAATATTTATATAATTTTTTGCAAAAATTAAGTCAGATTTTACCTATTTTTGATGAAAACGTTGTATATTGTAAGCTTCATTGGCTGGATTCTAGAATACCTACCACAATTGAAATAGCAATTTTCTTGTAGCAATGTTTTCTTTTAGCTAAAATATGACGAAAAATCATAAAATTCGGGCGCGGAAGCAAATATTTATATGATTTTTTACAAAAATAAAGTCAGATTTTACCTATTTTTAATGAATACGTTGTATATTGTAAGTTACATGGGCTGGATTCTAGAATACCTACCACATTTGAAATAGCAATTTTCATTTTGCAATGTTTTCTTTTAGCTAAAATATGATGAAAAATTATAAAATTCGGTCGCGGAAGCAAATATTTATATGATTTTTTACAAAAATAAAGTCAGATTTTATGTATTTTTGATGAATACGTTGCATATTGTAAGCTTCATTGGCTGGATTCTAGACTACCACAACACTTGAAATAGCAATTTTCTTGTTGCAATGTTTTCTTTTAGCTAAAATATAATGAAAAATTATAGAATTCGGGCGCGGAAGCGAATATTTATATGATTTGTTAAAAAATAAAGTCAGATTTTACCTATTTTTAAATGGATATTTTTGTTAAAACATTCATAAACATGCTTTTGGACCTGTACTATGGATAAAATTTAATGAAAAATTATAAATTTCGGGCGCGGAAGCAAATATTAATATGATTTTTTACAAAAATAAAGTCATTAATTTACCTATTTTTAATGAACACGATGTATATTGTAAGCTACATGGGCTGGATTCTAGAATACCTACCACACTTGAAATAGTAATTTTCTTGTTGCAATGTTTTCTTTTAGCTAAAATATGATAAAAAATTATAAAATTCGGTCGCGGAAGCAAATATTTATATGATTTTTTACAAAAATAAAATCAGATTTTACCTATTTTTGATGAATGCGTTACATATTGTAAGCCTCATTGGCTTGATTCTAGAATACCACCACACTTGAAATAGCAATTTTCTTGTTGCAATGTTTTCTTTTAGCTAAAATATGATGAAAAATTTTATAAAATTCGGGCGTGGAAGCAAATATTTATATGATTTTTTACAAAAATAACGTCAGATTTTACATGTTTTTGAAATGGATATTTTTGTTAAAACATTCATAAACATGCTTTTGGACCTATACTATGGATAAAATATGAAGAAAAATTATAAAATTCGTGCGCAGAAGCAAATATTTAAATAATTTTTTACAAAAATAAAGTCAGATTTTTCCTATTTTTGATGAATACGTTGTATATTGTAAGCTTCATTGGCTGGATTCTAGAATACCTACCACACTTGAAATAGCAATTTTCTTGTTGCAATGTTTTCTTTTACCTAAATTATCATGAAAAATCATAAAATTCGGGCGCGGAAGCAAATATTTATATGATTTTTTTCAAAAATAAAGTTAGATTTTACTTATTCTTGAAATGGATATTTTTGTTAAAACATTCATAAACATGCTTTTTCACCTATACTATGGATAAAATATGATGAAAAATTATAAAATTCCGTCGCGGAAGCAAATATTTATATGATTTTTTACAAAAATAAAGTCAGATTTTGCCTATTTTTGATGAATACGTTGTATATTGTAAGCTACATGGGCTGGATTCTAGAATACCTACCACAATTGAAATAGCAATTTTCTTGTAGCAATGTTTTCTTTTAGCTAAAATATGATGAAAAATCATAAAATTCGGGCGCGGAAGCAAATATTTATATGATTTTTTACAAAAATAAAGTCAGATTTTACCTATTTTTGAAATGGATAATTTTGTTAAAACATTCATAAACATGTTTTTTGGACCTATACTATGGATAAAATATGATGAAAAATTATAAAATTCGGGCGCGGAAGCAAATATTTATATGATTTTTTACAAAAATAAAGTCAGATTTTACTTATTTTTGAAATGGATATTTTTGTTAAAACATTCATAATCATGCTTTTGGACCTATACTATGGATAAAATATGATGAAAAATTATAAAATTCGAACGCGGAAGCAAATATTTATATAATTTTTTACAAAAATTAAATCAGATTTTACCTATTTTTGATGAATACGTTGTATATTGTAAGCTTCATTGGCTGGATTCTAGAATACCTACCACACATGAAATAGCAATTTTCTTGTTGCAATGTTTTCTTTTACCTAAATTATGATGAAAAATCATAAAATTCAGGCGCGGACGCAAATATTTATATGATATTTTACAAAAATCAAGTCAGATTTTACCTATTTTTTAAAATGGATATTTTTGTTAAAACATTCATAAACATGCTTTTGGACCTATACTAAGGATAAAATACCATAAAAAATTATAAAATTTGGGCGCGGAAGCAAATATTTATATGATTTTTTACAAAAATAAAGTCAGATTATACCTATTTTTAATGAATACGTTGTATATTGTAAGCTACATGGGCTGGATTCTAGAATACCTACCACACTTGAAATAGCAATTTTCTTGTTGCAATGTTTTCTTTTAGCTAAAATATGATGAAAAATCATAAAATTCGGTCGCGGAAGCAAATATTTATATGATTTTTTACAAAAATAAAGTAAGATTTTACCTACTTTTGATGAATACGTTGTATATTGTAAGCTTCATTGGCTGGATTCTACATTACCACCACACTTGAAATAGCAATTTCTTGTTGCAATGTTTTCTTTTATCTAAAATATAATGAAAAATTATAAAATTCAGGCGCGGAAGCAAATATTTATATGATTTTTTACAAAAATAAAGTCAGATTTTCCCTATTTTTGATGAATACGTTGTATATTGTAAGCTACATGTGCTGGATTCTAGAATACCTACCTCACTTGAAATAGCAATTTTCTTGTTGCAATGTTTTCTTTTAGCTAAAATATGATAAAAAATTATAAAATTCGGTCGCGGAAGCAAATATTTATATGACTTTTTAACAAAAATAAAGTCAGATTTTACCTATTTTTGAAATGGAAATTTTTGTTCAAACATTTATAAACATGCTTTTGGACCTATACTATGGATAAAATATGATGAAAAATTATAAAATTCGGGCGCGGAAGCAAATATTTATATGTTTTTTTACAAAAATAAAGTCAGATTTTACCTATTTTTGATGAATACGTTGTATATTGTAAGCTTCATTGGCTGGATTCTAGAATACCTACCACACTTGAAATAGCAATTTTCTTGTTGCAATGTTTTTTTTTTACCTAAATTATGATGAAAAATCATAATATTCGGGCGCGGAATCAAATATTTATATAATTTTTTACAAAAATAAAGTCAGATTTTACCTATTCTTGAAATGGATATTTTTATTAAAACATTCATAAACATGCTTTTGGACCTATACTATGGATAAAATATGATAAAAAATTATAAAAATTCGGGCGCGGAAGCAAATATTTATATGTTTTTTTACAAAAATAAAGTCAGATTTTACCTATTTTTGATGAATACGTTGTATATTGTAAGCTTCATTGGCTGGATTCTTGAATACCACCAAACTTGAAATAGATATTTTCTTGTTGCAATGTTTTCTTTTAGCTAAAATATGATGAAAAATTATAAAATTCGGGCGCGGAAGTAAATATTTATATGATTTTTTACAAAAATAGTCAGATTTTACCTATTCTTGAAATGGATATTTTTGTTAAAACATTCATAAACATGCTTTTGGACCTATACTATGGATAAAATATGATGAAAAATTATAAAATTCGGGCGCGGAAGCAAATATTTATATGATTTTTTACAAAAATAAAGTCAAATTTTACCTATTTTTGATGAATACGTTGTATATTGGAAGCTACATGGGCTGGATTCTAGAATACCTACCACAATTGAAATAGCAATTTTCTTGTAGCAATGTTCTTTTAGCTAAAATATGATGAAAAATCATAAAATTCGGGCGCGGAAGCAAATATTTTTATGATTTTTTAAAAAAATAAAGTCAGATTTTACCTATTTTTGAAATGGATATTTTTGTTATAACATTCATAAACATGCTTTTGGACCTATACTATAGATAAAAATATGATGAAAAATTATAAAATTCGGTCGCGGAAGCAAATATTTATATGATTTTTTACAAAAATAAAATCAGATTTTACCTATTTTTGATGAATACGTTACATAATGTAAGCTTCAATGGCTGGATTCTGGAATACGACTACACTTGAAATAGCAATTTTCTTGTTGCAATGTTTTCTTTTAGCTAAAATATGATGAAAAATTATAAAATTCGGGGCGCGGAAGCAAATATTTATATGATTTTTTACAAATATAAAGTCAGATTTTACCTATTTTTGATTAATACGTTGTATATTGTAAGCTACATGGGCTGGATTTTAGAATACCTACCACACTTAATATAGCATTTTTTTGTTGCAATGTGTTTTTTTAGCTAAAATATGATAAAAAATTATAAAATTCGGGCGCGGAAGCAAATATTTATATGATTTTTACAAAAATAATGTCAGATTTTATCTATTTTTGAAATGGATATTTTTGATAAAACATTCATAAACATGCTTTTGGACCTATACTATGGATAAAATATAATGAAAAATTATAAAATTCGGGCGCGGAAGCAAATATTTATATAATTTTTTACAAAAATTAAGTCAGATTTTAAATATTTTTGATTAATACGTTGTATATTGTAAGCTACATGGGCTGGATTCTAGAATACCTACCACAATTGAAATAGCAATTTTCTTGAAGCAATGTTTTCTTTTAGCTAAAATATGATGAAAAATCATTAAATTCGGGCGTGGAAGCAAATATTTATGATTTTTTACAAAAATAAAGTTAAATTTTACCTATTTTTGAAATGAATATTTTTGTTAAAACATTCATAAACATGCTTTTGGACCTATACTATGGATAAAATATGATGAAAAATTATATAATTCGAGCGCGGAAGCCAATATTTATATGATTTTTAAAAAAAATTAAATCAGATTTTACCTGTTTTTGATGAATACGTTGCATACTGTAAGCTACATTGGCTGGATTCTAGAATACCACCACACTTGAAATAGCAATTTTCTTGTTGCAATGTTTTCTTTTAGCTAAAATATGATGAAAAATTATAAATTTCGGGCGCGGAAGCAAATATTAATATGATTTTTCACAAAAATAAAGTCATTAATTTACCTATTTTTAATGAACACGATGTATATTGTAAGCTACATGGGCTGGATTCTAGAATACCTACCACACTTGAAATAGTAATTTTCTTGTTGCAATGTTTTCTTTTAGCTAAAATATGATGAAAAATTATAAAATTCGGTCGCGGAAGCAAATATTTATATGATTTTTTACAAAAATAAAATCAGATTTTACCTATTTTTGATGAATACGTTACATATTGTAAGCCTCATTGGCTTGATTCTAGAATACCACCACACTTGAAATAGCAATTTTCTTGTTGCAATGTTTTCTTTTAGCTAAAATATGATGAAAAATTTTATAAAATTCGGGCGTGGAAGCAAATATTTATATGATTTTTTACAAAAATAACGTCAGATTTTACATGTTTTTGAAATGGATATTTTTGTTAAAACATTCATAAACATGCTTTTGCGCGCTATCTCAGAGTATAAAATATGAAAAAAAATTATAAAATTCGTGCGCAGAAGCAAATATTTAAATAATTTTTTACAAAAATAAACTCAGATTTTTCCTATTTTTGATGAATACGTTGTATATTGTAAGCTTCATTGGCTGGATTCTAGAATACCTACCACACTTGAAATAGCAATTTTCTTGTTGCAATGTTTTTTTTTACCTAAATTATGATGAAAAATCATAATATTCGGGCGCGGAATCAAATATTTATATAATTTTTTACAAAAATAAAGTCAGATTTTACCTATTCTTGAAATGGATATTTTTATTAAAACATTCATAAACATGCTTTTGGACCTATACTATGGATAAAATATGATAAAAAATTATAAAAATTCGGGCGCGGAAGCAAATATTTATATGTTTTTTTACAAAAACAAAGTCAGATTTTACCTATTTATGATGAATACGTTGTATATTGTAAGCTTCATTGGCTAGATTCTTGAATACCACCAAACTTGAAATAGATATTTTCTTGTTGCAATGTTTTCTTTTAGCTAAAATATGATGAAAAATTATAAAATTCGGGCGCGGAAGCAAATATTTATATGATTTTTTACAAAAATAGTCAGATTTTACCTATTCTTGAAATGGATATTTTTGTTAAAACATTCATAAACATGCTTTTGGACCTATACTATGGATAAAATATGATGAAAAATTATATAATTCGAGCGCGGAAGCAAATATTTATATGATTTTTAAAAAAAATTAAATCAGATTTTACCTGTTTTTGATGAATACGTTGCATACTGTAAGCTACATTGGCTGGATTCTAGAATACCACCACACTTGAAATAGCAATTTTCTTGTTGCAATGTTTTCTTTTAGCTAAAATATGATGAAAAATTATAAATTTCGGGCGCGGAAGCAAATATTAATATGATTTTTCACAAAAATAAAGTCATTAATTTACCTATTTTTAATGAACACGATGTATATTGTAAGCTACATGGGCTGGATTCTAGAATACCTACCACACTTGAAATAGTAATTTTCTTGTTGCAATGTTTTCTTTTAGCTAAAATATGATGAAAAATTATAAAATTCGGTCGCGGAAGCAAATATTTATATGATTTTTTACAAAAATAAAATCAGATTTTACCTATTTTTGATGAATACGTTACATATTGTAAGCCTCATTGGCTTGATTCTAGAATACCACCACACTTGAAATAGCAATTTTCTTGTTGCAATGTTTTCTTTTAGCTAAAATATGATGAAAAATTTTATAAAATTCGGGCATGGAAGCAAATATTTATATGATTTTTTACAAAAATAACGTCAGATTTTACATGTTTTTGAAATGGATATTTTTGTTAAAACATTCATAAACATGCTTTTGGACCTATACTATGGATAAAATATGAAGAAAAATTATAAAATTCGTGCGCAGAAGCAAATATTTAAATAATTTTTTACAAAAATAAAGTCAGATTTTACCTATTTTTGATGAATACGTTGTATATTGTAAGCTTCATTGGCTGGATTCTAGAATACCTACCACACTTGAAATAGCAATTTTCTTGTTGCAATGTTTTTTTTTACCTAAATTATGATGAAAAATCATAATATTCGGGCGCGGAATCAAATATTTATATAATTTTTTACAAAAATAAAGTCAGATTTTACCTATTCTTGAAATGGATATTTTTATTAAAACATTCATAAACATGCTTTTGGACCTATACTATGGATAAAATATGATAAAAAATTATAAAAATTCGGGCGCGGAAGCAAATATTTATATGTTTTTTTACAAAAATAAAGTCAGATTTTACCTATTTTTGATGAATACGTTGTATATTGTAAGCTTCATTGGCTGGATTCTTGAATACCACCAAACTTGAAATAGATATTTTCTTGTTGCAATGTTTTCTTTTAGCTAAAATATGATGAAAAATTATAAAATTCGGGCGCGGAAGTAAATATTTATATGATTTTTTACAAAAATAGTCAGATTTTACCTATTCTTGAAATGGATATTTTTGTTAAAACATTCATAAACATGCTTTTGGACCTATACTATGGATAAAATATGATGAAAAATTATAAAATTCGGGCGCGGAAGCAAATATTTATATGATTTTTTACAAAAATAAAGTCAAATTTTACCTATTTTTGATGAATACGTTGTATATTGGAAGCTACATGGGCTGGATTCTAGAATACCTACCACAATTGAAATAGCAATTTTCTTGTAGCAATGTTCTTTTAGCTAAAATATGATGAAAAATCATAAAATTCGGGCGCGGAAGCAAATATTTTTATGATTTTTTAAAAAAATAAAGTCAGATTTTACCTATTTTTGAAATGGATATTTTTGTTATAACATTCATAAACATGCTTTTGGACCTATACTATAGATAAAATATGATGAAAAATTATAAAATTCGGTCGCGGAAGCAAATATTTATATGATTTTTTACAAAAATAAAATCAGATTTTACCTATTTTTGATGAATACGTTACATAATGTAAGCTTCAATGGCTGGATTCTGGAATACGACTACACTTGAAATAGCAATTTTCTTGTTGCAATGTTTTCTTTTAGCTAAAATATGATGAAAAATTATAAAATTCGGGCGCGGAAGCAAATATTTATATGATTTTTTACAAATATAAAGTCAGATTTTACCTATTTTTGATTAATACGTTGTATATTGTAAGCTACATGGGCTGGATTTTAGAATACCTACCACACTTAATATAGCATTTTTTTGTTGCAATGTGTTTTTTTAGCTAAAATATGATAAAAAATTATAAAATTCGGGCGCGGAAGCAAATATTTATATGATTTTTACAAAAATAAAGTTAAATTTTACCTATTTTTGAAATGAATATTTTTGTTAAAACATTCATAAACATGCTTTTGGACCTATACTATGGATAAAATATGATGAAAAATTATATAATTCGAGCGCGGAAGCCAATATTTATATGATTTTTAAAAAAAATTAAATCAGATTTTACCTGTTTTTGATGAATACGTTGCATACTGTAAGCTACATTGGCTGGATTCTAGAATACCACCACACTTGAAATAGCAATTTTCTTGTTGCAATGTTTTCTTTTAGCTAAAATATGATGAAAAATTATAAATTTCGGGCGCGGAAGCAAATATTAATATGATTTTTCACAAAAATAAAGTCATTAATTTACCTATTTTTAATGAACACGATGTATATTGTAAGCTACATGGGCTGGATTCTAGAATACCTACCACACTTGAAATAGTAATTTTCTTGTTGCAATGTTTTCTTTTAGCTAAAATATGATGAAAAATTATAAAATTCGGTCGCGGAAGCAAATATTTATATGATTTTTTACAAAAATAAAATCAGATTTTACCTATTTTTGATGAATACGTTACATATTGTAAGCCTCATTGGCTTGATTCTAGAATACCACCACACTTGAAATAGCAATTTTCTTGTTGCAATGTTTTCTTTTAGCTAAAATATGATGAAAAATTTTATAAAATTCGGGCGTGGAAGCAAATATTTATATGATTTTTTACAAAAATAACGTCAGATTTTACATGTTTTTGAAATGGATATTTTTGTTAAAACATTCATAAACATGCTTTTGGACCTATACTATGGATAAAATATGAAAAAAAATTATAAAATTCGTGCGCAGAAGCAAATATTTAAATAATTTTTTACAAAAATAAACTCAGATTTTTCCTATTTTTGATGAATACGTTGTATATTGTAAGCTTCATTGGCTGGATTCTAGAATACCTACCACACTTGAAATAGCAATTTTCTTGTTGCAATGTTTTTTTTTACCTAAATTATGATGAAAAATCATAATATTCGGGCGCGGAATCAAATATTTATATAATTTTTTACAAAAATAAAGTCAGATTTTACCTATTCTTGAAATGGATATTTTTATTAAAACATTCATAAACATGCTTTTGGACCTATACTATGGATAAAATATGATAAAAAATTATAAAAATTCGGGCGCGGAAGCAAATATTTATATGTTTTTTTACAAAAACAAAGTCAGATTTTACCTATTTATGATGAATACGTTGTATATTGTAAGCTTCATTGGCTAGATTCTTGAATACCACCAAACTTGAAATAGATATTTTCTTGTTGCAATGTTTTCTTTTAGCTAAAATATGATGAAAAATTATAAAATTCGGGCGCGGAAGCAAATATTTATATGATTTTTTACAAAAATAGTCAGATTTTACCTATTCTTGAAATGGATATTTTTGTTAAAACATTCATAAACATGCTTTTGGACCTATACTATGGATAAAATATGATGAAAAATTATATAATTCGAGCGCGGAAGCAAATATTTATATGATTTTTAAAAAAAATTAAATCAGATTTTACCTGTTTTTGATGAATACGTTGCATACTGTAAGCTACATTGGCTGGATTCTAGAATACCACCACACTTGAAATAGCAATTTTCTTGTTGCAATGTTTTCTTTTAGCTAAAATATGATGAAAAATTATAAATTTCGGGCGCGGAAGCAAATATTAATATGATTTTTCACAAAAATAAAGTCATTAATTTACCTATTTTTAATGAACACGATGTATATTGTAAGCTACATGGGCTGGATTCTAGAATACCTACCACACTTGAAATAGTAATTTTCTTGTTGCAATGTTTTCTTTTAGCTAAAATATGATGAAAAATTATAAAATTCGGTCGCGGAAGCAAATATTTATATGATTTTTTACAAAAATAAAATCAGATTTTACCTATTTTTGATGAATACGTTACATATTGTAAGCCTCATTGGCTTGATTCTAGAATACCACCACACTTGAAATAGCAATTTTCTTGTTGCAATGTTTTCTTTTAGCTAAAATATGATGAAAAATTTTATAAAATTCGGGCATGGAAGCAAATATTTATATGATTTTTTACAAAAATAACGTCAGATTTTACATGTTTTTGAAATGGATATTTTTGTTAAAACATTCATAAACATGCTTTTGGACCTATACTATGGATAAAATATGAAGAAAAATTATAAAATTCGTGCGCAGAAGCAAATATTTAAATAATTTTTTACAAAAATAAACTCAGATTTTTCCTATTTTTGATGAATACGTTGTATATTGTAAGCTTCATTGGATGGATTCTAGAATACCTACCACACTTGAAATAGCAATTTTCTTGTTGCAATGTTTTTTTTTACCTAAATTATGATGAAAAATCATAATATTCGGGCGCGGAATCAAATATTTATATAATTTTTTACAAAAATAAAGTCAGATTTTACCTATTCTTGAAATGGATATTTTTATTAAAACATTCATAAACATGCTTTTGGACCTATACTATGGATAAAATATGATAAAAAATTATAAAAATTCGGGCGCGGAAGCAAATATTTATATGTTTTTTTACAAAAATAAAGTCAGATTTTACCTATTTTTGATGAATACGTTGTATATTGTAAGCTTCATTGGCTGGATTCTTGAATACCACCAAACTTGAAATAGATATTTTCTTGTTGCAATGTTTTCTTTTAGCTAAAATATGATGAAAAATTATAAAATTCGGGCGCGGAAGTAAATATTTATATGATTTTTTACAAAAATAGTCAGATTTTACCTATTCTTGAAATGGATATTTTTGTTAAAACATTCATAAACATGCTTTTGGACCTATACTATGGATAAAATATGATGATAAATTATAAAATTCGGGCGCGGAAGCAAATATTTATATGATTTTTTACAAAAATAAAGTCAAATTTTACCTATTTTTGATGAATACGTTGTATATTGGAAGCTACATGGGCTGGATTCTAGAATACCTACCACAATTGAAATAGCAATTTTCTTGTAGCAATGTTCTTTTAGCTAAAATATGATGAAAAATCATAAAATTCGGGCGTGGAAGCAAATATTTTTATGATTTTTTAAAAAAATAAAGTCAGATTTTACCTATATTTGAAATGGATATTTTTGTTATAACATTCATAAACATGCTTTTGGACCTATACTATAGATAAAATATGATGAAAAATTATAAAATTCGGTCGCGGAAGCAAATATTTATATGATTTTTTACAAAAATAAAATCAGATTTTACCTATTTTTGATGAATACGTTACATAATGTAAGCTTCAATGGCTGGATTCTGGAATACGACTACACTTGAAATAGCAATTTTCTTGTTGCAATGTTTTCTTTTAGCTAAAATATGATGAAAAATTATAAAATTCGGGCGCGGAAGCAAATATTTATATGATTTTTTACAAATATAAAGTCAGATTTTACCTATTTTTGATTAATACGTTGTATATTGTAAGCTACATGGGCTGGATTTTAGAATACCTACCACACTTAATATAGCATTTTTATTGTTGCAATGTGTTTTTTTAGCTAAAATATGATAAAAAATTATAAAATTCGGGCGCGGAAGCAAATATTTATATGATTTTTACAAAAATAATGTCAGATTTTATCTATTTTTGAAATGGATATTTTTGATAAAACATTCATAAACATGCTTTTGGACCTATACTATGGATAAAATATAATGAAAAATTATAAAATTCGGGCGCGGAAGCAAATATTTATATAATTTTTTACAAAAATTAAGTCAGATTTTAAATATTTTTGATTAATACGTTGTATATTGTAAGCTACATGGGCTGGATTCTAGAATACCTACCACAATTGAAATAGCAATTTTCTTGAAGCAATGTTTTCTTTTAGCTAAAATATGATGAAAAATCATTAAATTCGGGCGTGGAAGCAAATATTTATGATTTTTTACAAAAATAAAGTTAAATTTTACCTATTTTTGAAATGAATATTTTTGTTAAAACATTCATAAACATGCTTTTGGACCTATACTATGGATAAAATATGATGAAAAATTATATAATTCGAGCGCGGAAGCAAATATTTATATGATTTTTAAAAAAAATTAAATCAGATTTTACCTGTTTTTGATGAATACGTTGCATACTGTAAGCTACATTGGCTGGATTCTAGAATACCACCACACTTGAAATAGCAATTTTCTTGTTGCAATGTTTTCTTTTAGCTAAAATATGATGAAAAATTATAAATTTCGGGCGCGGAAGCAAATATTAATATGATTTTTCACAAAAATAAAGTCATTAATTTACCTATTTTTAATGAACACGATGTATATTGTAAGCTACATGGGCTGGATTCTAGAATACCTACCACACTTGAAATAGTAATTTTCTTGTTGCAATGTTTTCTTTTAGCTAAAATATGATAAAAAATTATAAAATTCGGTCGCGGAAGCAAATATTTATATGATTTTTTACAAAAATAAAATCAGATTTTACCTATTTTTGATGAATACGTTACATATTGTAAGCCTCATTGGCTTGATTCTAGAATACCACCACACTTGAAATAGCAATTTTCTTGTTGCAATGTTTTCTTTTAGCTAAAATATGATGAAAAATTTTATAAAATTCGGGCGTGGAAGCAAATATTTATATGATTTTTTACAAAAATAACGTCAGATTTTACATGTTTTTGAAATGGATATTTTTGTTAAAACATTCATAAACATGCTTTTGGACCTATACTATGGATAAAATATGAAGAAAAATTATAAAATTCGTGCGCAGAAGCAAATATTTAAATAATTTTTTACAAAAATAAACTCAGATTTTTCCTATTTTTGATGAATACGTTGTATATACGCGCTATCTCAGAGTGGATTCTAGAATACCTACCACACTTGAAATAGCAATTTTCTTGATGCAATGTTTTCTTTTACCTAAATTATCATAAAAAATCATAAAATTCGGGCGCGGAAGCAAATATTTATATGATTTTTTTCAAAAATAAAGTTAGATTTTACTTATTCTTGAAATGGATATTTTTGTTAAAACATTCATAAACATGCTTTTTCACCTATACTATGGATAAAATATGATGAAAAATTATAAAATTCCGTCGCGGAAGCAAATATTTATATGATTTTTTACAAAAATAAAGTCAGATTTTGCCTATTTTTGATGAATACGTTGTATATTGTAAGCTACATGGGCTGGATTCTAGAATACCTACCACAATTGAAATAGCAATTTTCTTGTAGAAATGTTTTCTTTTAGCTAAAATATGATGAAAAATCATAAAATTCGGGAGCGGAAGCAAATATTTATATGATTTTTTACAAAAATAAAGTCAGATTTTACCTATTTTTGAAATGGATAATTTTGTTAAAACATTCATAAACATGCTTTTGGACCTATACTATGGATAAATTATGATGAAAAATCATAAAATTCAGGCGCGGACGCAAATATTTATATGATTTTTTACAAAAATAAAGTCAGATTTTACTTATTTTTGAAATGGATATTTTTGTTAAAACATTCATAATCATGCTTTTGGACCTATACTATGGATAAAATATGATGAAAAATCATAAAATTCGGTCGCGGAATTTATATGATTTTTTTACAAAAATAAAGTAAGATTTTACCTATTTTTGATGAATACGTTGTATATTGTAAGCTTCATTGGCTGGATTCTACATTACCACCACACTTGAAATAGCAATTTCTTGTTGCAATGTTTTCTTTTATCTAAAATATAATGAAAAATTATAAAATTCAGGCGCGGAAGCAAATATTTATATGATTTTTTACAAAAATAAAGTCAGATTTTCCCTATTTTTGATGAATACGTTGTATATTGTAAGCTACATGTGCTGGATTCTAGAATACCTACCTCACTTGAAATAGCAATTTTCTTGTTGCAATGTTTTCTTTTAGCTAAAATATGATAAAAAATTATAAAATTCGGTCGCGGAAGCAAATATTTATATGATTTTTTAACAAAAATAAAGTCAGACTTTACCTATTTTTGAAATGGAAATTTTTGTTCAAACATTTATAAACATGCTTTTGGACCTATACTATGGATAAAATATGATGAAAAATTATAAAATTCGGACGCGGAACCAAATATTTATATGTTTTTTTACAAAAATAAAGTCAGATTTTACCTATTTTTGATGAATACGTTGTATATTGTAAGCTTCATTGGCTGGATTCTTGAATACCACCACACTTGAAATAGCAATATTCTTGTTGCAATGTTTTCTTTTAGCTAAAATATGATGAAAAATTATAAAATTCGGGCGCGGAAGTAAATATTTATATGATTTTTTACAAAAATAAAGTCAGAGTTTACCTATTCTTGAAATGGATATTTTTGTTAAAACATTCATAAACATGCTTTTGGACCTATACTATGAATAAAATATGATGAAAAATTATAAAATTCGGGCGCGGAAGCAAATATGTATATGATTTTTTACAAAAATAAAGTCAAATTTTACCTATTTTTGATGAATACGTTGTATATTGGAAGCTACATGGGCTGGATTCTAGAAGACCTACCACAATTGAAATAGCAATTTTCTTGTAGCAATGTTCTTTTAGCTAAAATATGATGAAAAATCATAAAATTCGGGCGCGGAAGCAAATATTTTTATGATTTTTTAAAAAAATAAAGTCAGATTTTACCTATTTTTGAAATGGATATTTTTGTTATAACATTCATAAACATGCTTTTGGACCTATACTATAGATAAAATATGATGAAAAATTATAAAATTCGGTCGCGGAAGCAAATATTTATATGATTTTTTACAAAAATAAAATCAGATTTTACCTATTTTTGATTAATACGTTACATAATGTAAGCTTCAATGGCTGGATTCTGGAATACGACTACACTTGAAATAGCAATTTTCTTGTTGCAATGTTTTCTTTTAGCTAAAATATGATGAAAAATTATAAAATTCGGGCGCGGAAGCAAATATTTATATGATTTTTTACAAATATAAAGTCAGATTTTACCTATTTTTGATTAATACGTTGTATATTGTAAGCTACATGGGCTGGATTTTAGAATACCTACCACACTTAATATAGCATTTTTATTGTTGCAATGTGTTTTTTTAGCTAAAATATGATAAAAAATTATAAAATTCGGGCGCGGAAGCAAATATTTATATGATTTTTACAAAAATAATGTCAGATTTTATCTATTTTTGAAATGGATATTTTTGATAAAACATTAATAAACATGCTTTTGGACCTATACTATGGATAAAATATAATGAAAAATTATAAAATTCGGGCGCGGAAGCAAATATTTATATAATTTTTTACAAAAATTTAATCAGATTTTAAATATTTTTGATTAATACGTTGTATATTGTAAGCTACATGGGCTGGATTCTAGAATACCTACCACAATTGAAATAGCAATTTTCTTGAAGCAATGTTTTCTTTTAGCTAAAATATGATGAAAAATCATTAAATTCGGGCGTGGAAGCAAATATTTATGATTTTTTACAAAAATAAAGTTAAATTTTACCTGTTTTTGAAATGAATATTTTTGTTAAAACATTCATAAACATGTTTTTGGACCTATACTATTGATAAAATATGATGAAAAATTATATAATTCGAGCGCTGAAGCAAATATTTATATGATTTTTAAAAAAAATTAAATCAGATTTTACCTGTTTTTGATGAATACGTTGCATACTGTAAGCTACATTGGCTGCATTCTAGAATACCACCACACTTGAAATAGCAATTTTCTTGTTGCAATGTTTTCTTTTAGCTAAAATATGATGAAAAATTATAAAATTCGGGCGCGGAAGCAAATATTTATATGATTTTTTACAAAAATAAAGTCAGATTTTACCTATTTTTGAAATGGATATTTTTGTTAAAATATTCATAAACATGTTTTTGGACCTATACTATGGATACAATATAATAAAAAATTATAAAATTCGGGCGCGGAAGCAAATATTTATATAATTTTTTACAAAAATTAAGTCAGATTTTACCTATTTTTGAAGAATACGTTGTATATTGTAAGCTTCATTGGCTGGATTCTAGAATACCTACCACACTTGAAATAGCAATTTTCTTGTGGCAATGTTTTCTTTTACCTAAATTATGATAAGAAATCATAAAATTCGGGCGCGGAGGCAAATGTTTATATGATTTTTTACAAAAATAAAGTCAGATTTTACCTATTTTTGATTAATACGTTGTATATTGTAAGCTACATGGGCTGGATTCTAGAATACCTACCACACTTGAAATAGCATTTTTATTGTTGCAATGTGTTCTTTTAGCTAAAATATGATGAAAAATTATAAAATTCGGGCGCGGAAGCATATATTTATATGATTTTTACAAAAATAATGTCAGATATTATCTATTTTTGAAATGGATATTTTAGTTAAAACATTCATAAACATGCTTTTGGACCTATACTATGGATAAAATATAATGAAAAATTATAAAATTTGGGCGCGGAAGCAAATATTTATATAATATTTTACAAAAATTAAGTCAGATTTTACCTGTTTTTGATGAATACCTTGTTTATTGTAAGCTTCATTGGCTGGATTCTAGAATACCACCGCACTTGAAATAGCAATTTTCTTTTTGCAATGTTTTCTTTTAGCTAAAATATGATGAAAAATTATAAAATTCGGGCGCGGAAGCAAATATTTATATGATTTTTTACAAAAATAAAGTCAGATTTTACCTATTTTTGATGAATACGTTGTATATTGGAAGCTACATGGGCTGAATTCTAGAATACCTACCACAATTGAAATAGCAATTTTCTTGTAGCAATGTTCTTTTAGCTAAAATATGATGAAAAATCATAAAATTCGGGCGCGGAAGCAAATATTTTTATGATTTTTTACAAACATAAAGTCAGATTTTACCTATTTTTGAAATGGATATTTTTGTTATAACATTCATAAACATGCTTTTGGACCTATATTTTAGATAAAATATGATGAAAAATTATAAAATTCGGTCGCGGAAGCAAATATTTATATGATTTTTTACAAAAATAAAATCAGATTTTACCTATTTTTGATGAATACGTTACATAATGTAAGCTTCATTGGCTGGATTCTGGAATTCGACCACACTTGAAATAGCAATTTTCTTGTTGCAATGTTTTCTTTTAGCTAAAATATGATGAAAAATTATAAAATTCGGGCGCGGAAGCAAATATTTATATGATTTTTTACAAATATAAAGTCAGATTTTACCTATTTTTAATTACTACGTTGTATATTGTAAGCTAAATGGGCTGGATTTTAGAATACCTACCACACTTGATATAGCATTTTTATTGTTGCAATGTGTTTTTTTAGCTAAAATATGATAAAAAATTATAAAATTCGGGCGCGGAAGCAAATATTTATATGATTTTTACAAAAATAATGTCAGATTTTATCTATTTTTGAAATGGATATTTTTGATAAAACATTCATAAACATGCTTTTGGACCCATACTATGGATAAAATATAATGAAAAATTATAAAATTCGGCCCTCCCGTGGTATCTTTACCTTGTCGTGGTGGGGGGGCTTAAGAACTCTAAGGATCCTAAGAGCTATGCCAACGGTACATTGTACCAGAAGGGTCTCCCATGTTGGACTGGTCAAAGGTGAAGAGTCAGACTAAGAAAGGTACCGAAGAGATTGCTGCCTTGCAATTACGTGAGGGATCACGGAAGGCTACGGGAAGACTACCCAGAGAGAAAATCACCCGGTCCTCCTGGCAGGGGGTTTCGGCATTGGGCCAGCTCCCCATTACGAGTAAAAAATATACACTGCTAAAAAACCTTCAAACACAAGCCTCGGAAACAAACAGAAGAAAGATAGAAGACAAAACGCAAGGAAAAGGACAATGAATTGGATTACTTGGAACGTTCAAGGTTTACACACCAAACAACATGAGTTAATAAAAGAACTGCATGAAATACAAGCAAATATTGCAGTACTAACTGAAACAAAAAAGAAAGGCCAAGGAACAGAACTAATAGGAGATTTTATACATATTTACTCAGGAAGAGACAAAAGCGAAAGAGCTAGAAGTGGAGTATCCATATTGATTAACAAAAATCTAAAACGATATATTAAAAGCTGGAAATTTATAAACGAAAGAATACTAACGGTGTCATTAGTGGTATTCGGATACGATGTAGAATTAATTGGTGTATATGCACCAAACGATGATGTATCTGTTAACATAAAAGAAACTTTCTTTGATGAACTATTAAATATTATAAATAATATAGGATCCAGGAAAATAAAAATAATAATGGGTGATATGAATGGAAGAACAGGAAGAAAAGACGATGATAAAACTGTGGGACCGTATGGTGAAGATGTCCTAAATGATAACGGGAGAAGGTGGATAAATTTTTGTGAGCAAAACGGATTAAAAATTATGAATGGTTTTCAAAAACATAAAGAAATCCATAAATATACGTGGACACAGCCAACAAGAGGGCTGAAATCAATTATAGATTACGCAATTATAAATCAAGACTCACAAATAAAAATTACTGACGTCAGATCTATGAGAGGTCCGAACTGTGGATCAGACCACTACGTGCTTAGAACGAGACTCCTATTTCCTATTAAAAAAACTAAAACGATACTAAATGAAAAGACAAAGAAAACAGATACAGGCAAACCAGTATCTCCTAAATATAACTTAGATCTATTACAACAAGACTCTATTAAAGGCTTGTTTGTTTGTAGACTTGAAGAAAAACTAAATGAAAATATAGATGCAAATGTTGAAATACTTCATAATCACATAATAGAAAACCTAAAAAAAGCAGCACATGAAGCACTAGGTATAAAAACGAAGAAAAATTCGGACAAAAGGCCGGAATGGTGGAATGACAAAATAGAAAGTATTATTAAAAGGAAAAAGGATGCATATAGAAAGTGGTTGAGTACCAAGAAAAATGAAGATAGAGAAGTTTATAATGTGTTAAATAAACAAGTTAAAAATGAGGTAAAAAACGAAAAGAATAATATGTGGCAGAATAAATGTGCGGAAATAGAGTCGTATATCGGAGGGACAAAATCCAAATTAGCATGGACTACCATGAACAATATGAGAAAAAATACGAACAGAAATAAGTTAACATTAATAAATACTAGCCAATGGGAAACATATTACAAAGAACTATTAACGGAAGATAGAACACAGTTTTCATGGGAAGCAGAAAATTGGACTCAACAACTGGGGCAAGAAAGTACCCCTGAACCTATTAATGAGACTGAACTACATATTGCATTAAAATCTATTAAAAATAATAAATCTTCAGGCGTAGATGGCATTCCCGGAGAACTGCTGAAATGTCACAGTAACAAATTAAACGTGTTGCTTCTTAGACTATTCAACAAATGCATGATAGACAATATAATACCCAATAGTTGGAAAATTGCAACCATAAGCTCCATATACAAAAAGGGATGCCGAAAAGATCCCAACAACTATAGAGGAATAAGCGTAATGTAACAGGTACGGTCGCCTATGACGAAATCTAGTACCTGACATATAAGGGTTTTAATTTATGAGTTTTACTTGCCTCAAAAGTAATCCACGAATTATATTAATGAACAACTTTTACACGAAACAAGGGTAACGATAGTCGCTGCCACCACTATCACTTTATTTATTTATTTAAAAGTCTGCCGTGATAGAAGCAGACAAGGGGAATGTTTAATAATGATAACAGACGCGGTTTACTACAATTATGGTCAAATTTGTGCAGGGTAGTAATGTTAGAATACTAGAGTTTTACCTACGCGTTGTGCTACCAAGTCACAAAGTCAGGGGTTGGAATAGGATGGGCTGAATCAAACACGATATTCCAACAATAACAAAATTATATAAATTTTAATAATCAACCGCGATCAAAAACATTTATATAATTCAAACAAACTACAACGCGTAACTTGATTCTATATAAACTCTAAATTCTTACTTTTCTAATTTACAAACACTTTTGAAAACCTTTATACATCGATCTACAAATCAATATTAATCCACACAGAATATAATAAAAACTACTTACAAATTTACACCACGATGAGAGAGCCTTTACACACAGTAAAACAACTAATTGGTTATTTCACTAAGAAATACCAAGGTATGTCTGACAATCAGTCAAGACATCTACAACAGTCGACGAGTGCAACAAGAGAGAGAGATTTCGAACTTCTAAACACTATTTAATAGTAAAAATCCAGAAGTTCTCAACCTATGTTTATCCGGCTCTGCTCATCCCCTAAGTACGAACTATGCTGAAAATGACCCAACTATTGATGTCCACCGAGGGCATCACTTACGGAAACGGACAGTTATGTCTTTTGAAAAGAAGCTTCAAGGCGCGAAAAGAGCGTCCTAAACCATAAATCTGTCCATTTCGTTACATCTGGAGTACTGCACTAACAAAAATTTACAAAAATACACAGCCGCCAATCGACCGTGTTACAACTTTCCCTTTCCCCTTAAAATAAATTACATTTCTGAAGGAAATATAATTTATTAACTTCCGCGCTGGACGATGAATCCACTTCTTTGAGTTGGAATGTCCAATGTCCAATGGGGATCTTGTTGGAACTCCACCTCAACTCCTAGCCCGTCTTGAATCGACCTGGAGGTGACGCCAGCCTTCCCGCGT
>JAQOWZ010000125.1:0-187266 GCA_035578165.1 Stenolophus ochropezus
ACGCGCTATCTCAGAGTAAAATCCGGGCGCGGAAGCAAATATTTATATAATTATTTACAAAACTAAAGTCAGATTTTACCTATTTTTAATGAATACATTGTATATTGTAAGCTACATCGGCTGGATTCTAGAATACCTACCACACTTGAAATAGCAATTTTCTTGTTGCAATGTTTTCTTTTAGCTTATATATGATAAAAAATTATAAAATTTGGGCGCGGAAGCAAATATTTATATGATTTTTTACAAAAATAATGTCAGATTTTACCTATTTTTAATGAAAAGTTTATATATTGTAAGCTACATGGGCTGGATTCTAGAATACCTACCACACTTGAAATAGCAATTTTCTTGTTGCACTGTTTTCTTTTACCTAAATTATGATGAAAAATCATAAAGTTCGGGCGCGGAAGCAAATAGTTATATGATTTTTTACAAAAATAAAGTCAGATTTTAAATATTCTTAAAATGGTTATTTTTGTTAAAAAATTCATAAATATGCTTTTGGACCTATACTATGGATAATTTTAGCATTGGACATGCAAAAGTGACCATAACTTGGTACCAATCAGATAATAAACATTTAATTTTCGGGTGTCATTTTAATGAATACGTTGTCTATTGTAAGCTACATGAGCTGGATTCTAGAATACCTACCACACTTGAAATAGCAATTTTCTTGTTGCAATGTTTTCTTTTAGCTAAAATATGATGAAAAATCATAAATTTCGGGAGCGGAAGCAAATATTTATATGATTTTTTACAAAAATAAAGTCAGATTTTAACTATTCTTAAAATGGATATTTTTGTTAAAACATTCATAAATATGCTTTTGGACCTATACTATGGATAAAATATGATGAAAAATTATAAAATTCGGGCGCGGAAGCAAATATTTATATGATTTTTTACAAAAATAAAGTCAGATTTGACCTATTTTTGATGAATACATTGTATGTTATAAGCTACATGGGTTGGATTCCAGAATACCTACTACACTTGAAATAGCAATTTTCTAGTTACCATGTTTTCTTTTAGCTAAAATATGATGAAAAATTATAAAATTCAAGCGCTGAAGCAAATATTTATATGATTTTTAACAAAAATAAAGTCAGATTTTACCTATTTTTGAAATGGATATTTTTGTTAAAACATTCATAAACATGCTTTTGTACCTATACTATCGATAAAATATGATAAAAAATTATAAAATTCGGGCGCGGAAGCAAATATTTATATGATTTTTTACAAAAATAAAGTCAGATTTTACCTGTTTTTAATGAATACGTTGTATATTGTAAGGTACATAGGCTGGATTCTAGAACACCTACCACACTTGAAATAGCAATTTTCTTGTTGCAATGTTTTCTTTTAGCTAAAATATGATGAAAAATTACAAAATTCGGTCGCCGAAGCAAATATTTATATGATTTTTTACAAAAATAAAGTTAGATTTGACCTATTTTTGATGAATACGTTGTATATTGTAAGCTACATGGGCTGGATTCCAGAATACCTACCACACTTGAAATAGCAATTTTCTTGTTACAATGTTTTCTTTTAGCTAAATATGATGAAAAATTATAAAATTCGGGCGCGGGAGCAAATATTTATATGATTTTTTACAAAAATAAAGTCAGATTTTACCTATTTTTGATGAATACGTTGCATATTGTAAGCTTCATTCGCTGGATTCTAGAATACCTACCACACTTCAAATAGCAATTTTCTTGTTAAAATGTTCTCTTTTAGCTAAAATATGATATAAAATTATAAAATTCGGGCGAGGAAGCAAATATTTATATGATTTTTTACAAAAATAAAGTCAGATTTTACCTATTCTTGATGAATACGTTGTATATTGTAAGCTACATGGGCTGGATTTCAGAATACCTCCCACACTTGAAATAGCAATTTTCTTGTTGCAATGTTTTCTATTAGCTAAAATATGATAAAAAATTATAAAATTCGGGCGCGGAAGCAAATATTTATATGATTATTTACAAAAATAAAGTCAGATTTTACCTATTTTTGAAATGGATATTTTTGTTAAAACATGCATAAACATGTTTTGGACCTATACTATGGATAAAATATGATGAAAAATTATAAAATTCGGGCGCGGAAGCAAATATTTATATGATTTTTTACAAAAATAAAGTCAGATTTTACCTATATTTGATGAATACGTTGCATGTTGTAAGCTTCATTGGCTGGATTCTAGAATACCTACCACACTTGAAATAGCAATTTTCTTGTTGCAATGTTTTCTTTTAGCTAAAATATGATAAAAAATCATAAAATTCGGGAGCGGAAGCAAATATTTATATGATTTTTTACAAAAATAAAGTCAGATTTTACCTATTCTTCAAATGGATATTTTTGTTAAAACATTTATAAATATGCTTTGATCCTATACTATGGATAAAATAAGATAAAAAATTATACAATTCAATACTATGGATAATTTTAGCATTGGACATGCAAAAGTGACCATGACTTGGTACCAATCAGATAATAAACATTTAATTTTCGGGTGTCATTTTAATGAATACGTTGTATATTGTAAGCTACATGAGCTGGATTCTAGAATACCTACCACACTTGAAATAGCAATTTTCTTGTTGCAATGTTTTCTTTTAGCTAAAATATGATGAAAAATCATAAAATTCGGGCGCGGAAGCAAATATTTATATGATTTTTTACAAAAATAAAGTCAGATTTTAACTATTCTTAAAATGGATATTTTTGTTAAAACATTCATAAATATGCTTTTGGACCTATACTATGGATAAAATATGATGAAAAATTATAAAATTCGGGCGCGGAAGCAAATATTTATATGATTTTTTACAAAAATAAAGTCAGATTTGACCTATTTTTGATGAATACATTGTATGTTATAAGCTACATGGGTTGGATTCCAGAATACCTACTACACTTGAAATAGCAATTTTCTTGTTACCATGTTTTCTTTTAGCTAAAATATGATGAAAAATTATAAAATTCAAGCGCTGAAGCAAATATTTATATGATTTTTAACAAAAATAAAGTCAGATTTTACCTATTTTTGAAATGGATATTTTTGTTAAAACATTCATAAACATGCTTTTGTACCTACACTATCGATAAAATATGATAAAAAATTATAAAATTCGGGCGCGGAAGCAAATATTTATATGATTTTTTACAAAAATAAAGTCAGATTTTACCTGTTTTTAATGAATACGTTGTATATTGTAAGGTACATGGGCTGGATTCTAGAATACCTACCATACTTGAAATAGCAATTTTCTTGTTGCAATGTTTTCTTTTAGCTAAAATATGATGAAAAATTACAAAATTCGGTCGCCGAAGCAAATATTTATATGATTTTTTACAAAAATAAAGTTAGATTTGACCTATTTTTGATGAATACGTTGTATATTGTAAGCTACATGGGCTGGATTCCAGAATACCTACCACACTTGAAATAGCAATTTTCTTGTTACAATGTTTTCTTTTAGATAAATATGATGAAAAATTATAAAATTCGGGCGCGGGAGCAAATATTTATATGATTTTTTACAAAAATAAAGTCAGATTTTACCTATTTTTGATGAATACGTTGCATATTGTAAGCTTCATTCGCTGGATTCTAGAATATCTACCACACTTCAAATAGCAATTTTCTTGTTAAAATGTTCTCTTTTAGCTAAAATATGTTAAAAAATTATAAAATTCAGGCGAGGAAGCAAATATTTATATGATTTTTTACAAAAATAAAGTCAGATTTTACCTATTCTTGATGAATACGTTGTATATTGTAAGCTACATGGGCTGGATTTCAGAATACCTCCCACACTTGAAATAGCAATTTTCTTGTTGCAATGTTTTCTATTAGCTAAAATATGATAAAAAATTATAAAATTCGGGCGCGGAAGCAAATATTTATATGATTATTTACAAAAATAAAGTCAGATTTTACCTATTTTTGAAATGGATATTTTTGTTAAAACATGCATAAACATGCTTTTGGACCTATACTATGGATAAAATATGATGAAAAATATTAAAATTCGGGCGCGGAAGCAAATATTTATATGATTTTTTACAAAAATAAAGTCAGATTTTACCTATATTTGATGAATACGTTGCATATTGTAAGCTTCATTGGCTGGATTCTAGAATACCTACCACACTTGAAATAGCAATTTTCTTGTTGCAATGTTTTCTTTTAGCTAAAATATGATAAAAAATCATAAAATTCGGGAGCGGAAGCAAATATTTATATGATTTTTTACAAAAATAAAGTCAGATTTTACCTATTCTTCAAATGGATATTTTTGTTAAAACATTTATAAATATGCTTTGGTCCTATACTATGGATAAAATAAGATAAAAAATTATACAATTCGGGCGCGAAAGCAAATATTTATATGATTTTTTACAAAAATAAAGTCAGATTTTACCTATTCTTAAAATGGATATATTTGTTAAAACATCCATAAACATGCTTTTGGACCTATACTATGGATAATTTTAGCATAAGACATGCAAAAGTGACCATAACTTGGTACCAATCAGATAATAAACATTTAATTTTCGGGTGTCATTATAAAGAATACGTTGTATAATGTAAGCTACATGGGCTGGATTCTAGAATACCTACCACACATGAAATAGCAATTTTCTTGTTGCAATGTTTACTTTTAGCTAAAATATGATGAAAAATCATAAAATTCGGGCGCGGAAGCAAATATTTATATGATTTTTTACAAAAATAAAGTCAGATTTTAACTATTCTTAAAATGGATATTTTTGTTAAAACATTCATAAATATGCTTTTGGACCTACACTATGGATAAAATATGATGAAAAATTATAAAATTCGGGCGCGGAAGCAAATATTTATATGATTTTTTACAAAAATAAAGTCAGATTTTACCTATTCTTAAAATGGTTATTTTTGTTAAAACATTCATAAACATGCTTTTGGACCTATACTATGGATAATTTTAGCATTGGACATGCAAAAGTGACCATAACTTGGTACCAATCAACTAATAAACATTTAATTTTCGGGTGTCATTTTAAGGAATACGTTGTATATTGTAAGCTACATGGGCTGGATTCTAGAATACCTACCACACTTGAAATAGCAATTTTCTTGTTGCAATGTTTTCTTTTAGCTAAAATATGATGAAAAATCATGAAATTCGGGCGCGGAAGCAAATATTTATATGATTTTTTACAAAAATAAAGTCAGATTTTACCTATTCTTAAAATGGATATTTTTGTTAAAACATTCATAAATATGCTTTTGGACCTATACTATGGACAAAATATGATGAAAAATTATAAAATTCGGGCGCGGAAGCAAATATTTATATGATTTTTTACAAAAATAAAGTCAGATTTGACCTATTTTTGTTGAATACATTGTATGTTATAAGCTACATGGGTTGGATTCCAGAATACCTACTACACTTGAAATAGCAATTTTCTTGTTACAATGTTTTGTTTTAGCTAAAATATGATGAAAAATCATAAAATTTAAGCGCTGAAGCAAATATTTATATGATTTTTAACAAAAATAAAGTCAGATTTTACCTATTTTTGAAATGGATATTTTTGTTAAAACATTCATAAACATGCTTTTGTACCTATACTATCGATAAAATATGATAAAAGATTATAAAATTCGGGCGCGGAAGCAAATATTTATATGATTTTTTACAAAAATAAAGTCAGATTTTACCTATTTTTAATGAATACGTTGTATATTGTAAGGTACATGGGCTGGATTCTAGAATACCTACCACACTTGAAATAGCAATTTTCGTGTTGCAATGTTTTTTTTTATCTAAAATATGATGAAAAATCATAAAATTCGGGAGCGGAAGCAAATATTTATATGATTTTTTACAAACGTCAGATTTCACCTATTTTTAAAATGGATATTTTTGTTAAAACATTTATAAATATGCTTTTGGACCTATTCTATGTATAAAATATGATGAAAAATTATAAAATTCGGGCGCGGAAGCAAATATTTATATGATTTTTTACAAAAATAAGTCAGATTTTAACTATTCTTAAAATGGATATTTTTGTTAAAACATTCATAAACAAGCTTTTGGACCTATACTATCGATAAAATATGATGAAAAATTATAAAATTCGGGCGCGGAAGCAAATATTTATATGATTTTTTACAAAAATAAAGTCAGATTTTACCTATTTTTGAAATGGATATTTTTGTTAAAACATTCATAAACATGCTTTTGGACCTATACTATGGATAAAATATGATGAAAAATTATAAAATTCGGGCGCGGAAGCAAATATTTATATGATTTTTTCCAAAAATAAAGTCAGATTTTACCTATTTTTAATGAATACGTTGTATATTGTAAGCTACATGGGCTGGATTCTAGAATACCTACCACACTTGAAATAGCAATTTTCTTGTTGCAATATTTTCTTTTAGCTAAAATATGATGAAAAATTATAAAGTTCGGGCGCGGAAGCAAATATTTATATGATTTTTTACAAAAATTAAGTCAGATTTTACCTATTTTTGATGAATACGTTGTATATTGTAAGCTTTATTGGATGTATTCTAGAATACCTACCACACTTGAAATAGCAATTTTCTTGTTGCAATGTTTTCTTTTACCTAAATTATGATAAAAAATCATAAAATTCGGGCGCGGAAGCAAATATTTATATGATTATTTACAAAAATATAGTCAGATTTTACCTATTTTTGAAATGGATATTTTTGTTAAAACATTCATAAACATGTTTTGGACATATGCTATGTATAAAATATGATGAAAAATTATAAAATTCGGGCGCGGAAGTAAGTATGTATATGATTTTTTACAAAAATAAAGTCAGATTTTACATTTTTTTGATGAATACGTTGTATATTGTAAGCTACATTGGCTGGATTCTAGAATACCTACCACAATTGAAAAAGCAATTTTCTTGTTGCAATGTTTTCTTTTACCTAAATTATGATGAAAAATCATAAAATTCGGGCGCGGAAGCAAATATTTATATGATTTTTTACAAAAATAATGTCAGATTTTACCTATTTTTGAAATGGATATTTTTGTTAAAACATTCATTAACATGCTTTTGGACCTATACTATGGATAAAATATGATGAAAAATTATAATATTTGGGCGCGGAAGCAAATATTTAAATGATTTTTGGCAAAAATAAAGTCAGATTTTACCCATTTTTAATGATTACGTTGTATATTGTAAGCTACATGGGCTGGATTCTAGAATACCTACCACGCTTGAAATAGCAATTTTCTTGTTCCAATGTTTTCTTTTAGCTAAAATATGATGAAACATTACAAAATTCGGTCGCGGAAGCAAATATGTATATGATTTTTTACAAAATTAAAGTTAGATTTGACCTATTTTTGATAAATACGTTGTATATCGTAAGCTACATGGGCTGGATTCCAAAATACCTACCACACTTGAAATAGCAATTTTCTTGTTACAATGTTTTCTTTTAGCTAAATATGATGAAAAATTATAAAATTCGGGCGCGGGAGCAAATATTTATATGATTTTTTACAAAAATAAAGTCAGATTTTAAATTTTTTTGATGAATACAATGTATATTGTAAGCTACATGGGCTGGATTCTAGAATACCTTCCACAATTGAAATAGCTATTTTCTTGTTGCAATGTTTTCTTTTACCTAAATTATGATGAAAAATCATAAAATTGGGGCGCGGAAGCAAATATTTATATGATTTTTACAAAAATAAAGTCAGATTTTACCTATTTTTGAAATGGATATTTTTGTTAAAACATTCATTAACATGCTTTTGGACCTATACTATGGATAAAATATGATGAAAAATTATATAATTTGGGCGCGGAAGCAAATATTTATATGATTTTTTACAAAAATAAAGTCAGATTTTACCTATTTTTAATGAATACGTTGTATATTGTAAGCTACATGGGCTGGATTCTAGAATACCTACCACACTTGAAATAGCAATTTTCTTGTTGCAATGTTTTCTTTTAGCTAAAATATGATGAAAAATTACAAAATTCGGTCGCGGAAGCAAATATTTATAAAATTATTTACAAAAATAAAGTTAGATTTGACCTATTTTTGATGAATACGTTGTATATTGTAAGCTACATGGGCTGGATTCCAGAATACCTACCACACTTGAAATAGCAATTTTCTTGTTACAATGTTTTCTTTTAGCTAAATATGATAAAAAATTATAAAATTCGGGGCGGAAGCAAATACTTATATGATTTTTTACAAAAATAAAGTCAGATTTTACCTATTCTTGATGAATACGTTGTATATAGTAAGCTACATGGGCTGGATTCCAGAATACCTACCACACTTGAAATAGCAATTTTCTTGTTGCAACGTTTCTTTTAGCTAAAATATGATGAAAAATTATAAAATTCCGGCGCGGAAGCAAATATTTATATGGTTTTTTACAAAAATAAAGTCAGATTTTACCTATTTTTGAAATGGATATTTTTGTTAAAACATTCATAAACATGCTTTTGGACCTATACTATGGATAAAATATGATGAAAAATTATAAAATTCGGGCGCGGAAGCTAATATTTATATGATTTTTTTCAAAAATAAAGTCAGAATTTACCTATTTTTAATGAATACGTTGTATATTGTAAGCTACATGGGCTGCATTTTAGAATACCTACCACACTTGAAATAGCAATTTTCTTGTTGCAATGTTTTCTTTTAGCTAAAATATGATGAAAAATCATAAAATTCGGGAACGAAAGCAAATATTTATATGATTTTTTACAAAAATAAAGTCAGATTTTACGTATTCTGAAAATGGATATTTTTGTTAAAACATTTATAAATATGCTTTGGTCCTATACTATGGATAAAATATGATGAAAAATTATACAATTCGGGCGCGAAAGCAAATATTTATATGATTTTTTACAAAAATAAATTCAGATTTTACCTATTCTTAAAATGGATATATTTGTTAAAACATTCATAAACATGCTTTTGGACCTATGCTATGGATAATTTTAGCATTAGACATGGAAAAGTGACCATAACTTGGTAATAATCAGATAATAAACATTTAATTTTCGGGTGTCATTTTAAAGAATACGTTGTATATTGTAAGCTACATGGGCTGGATTCTAGAATACCTACCACACTTGAAATAGCAATTTTCTTGTTGCAATGTTTTCTTTTAGCTAAATTATGATGAAAATTCATAAAATTCGGGCGCGGAAGCAAATATTTATGATTTTTTACAAAAATAAAGTCAGATTTTAACTATACTTAAAATGGATATTTTTGTTAAAACATTCATAAACATGCTTTTGGACCTATACAATGGATAATTTTAGCATTGGACATGCAAAAGTGACCATAACTTGGTACCAATCAGATAATAAACATTTAATTTTCGGGTGTCATTTTAATGAATAAGTTGTATATTGTAAGCAACATGGGCTGGATTCTAGAATACCTACCACACTTGAAATAGCAATTTTCTTGTTGCAATGTTTTCTTTTAGCTAAAACATGATGAAAAATCATAAAATACGGGCGCGAAAGCAAATATTTATGATTTTTTACAAAAATAAAGTCAGATTTTAACTATTCTTAAAATGAATATTTTTGTTAAAACATTCATAAATATGCTTTTGGACCTATACTATGGATAAAATATGATGAAAAATTATAAAATTCGGGCGCAAAAGCAAATATTTATATGATTGTTTACAAAAATCAAGTCAGATTTGACCTATTTTTCATGAATACGTTGTATATTGTAAGCTACATTGGCTGGATTCTAGAATACCTACCACACTTGAAATAGCAATTTTCTTGTTGCCATGTTCTCTTTTAGCTAAAATGTGATAAAAAATTATAAAATTCGGGCGCGGAAGCAAATAGTTATATGATTTTTTACAAAAATAAAGTCAGATTTTACCTATTCTTGAAATGGATACTTTTTGTTAAAACATTCATAAACATGCTTTTCGAACTATACTATGGATAAAATACGATGAAAAATTATAAAATTCGGGCGCGGAAGCAAATATTTATATGATTTTTTACAAAAATAAAGTCAGATTTTACATTTATTTGATGAATACGTTGTATGTTGTAAGCTACTTGGGCTGGATTGTAGAATACCTACCACAATTGAAATAGCAATTTTCTTGTAGCAATGTTTTTTTTTAGCTAAAATATGATGAAAAATCATAAAATTCGGGCGCGGAAACAAATATTTATATAATTGTTTACAAAAATTTAATCAGATTTTACCTATTTTTGATGAATACGTTGTATATTGTAAGCTTCATTGGCTAGATTCTAGAATACCTACCACACTTGAAATAGCTATTTTTTTGTTGAAATGTTTTCTTTTAGCTAAAATATGATGAAGAATTTTTAAACTCGGGCGCGAAAGCAAATATTTATATGATTTTTTACAAAAATAAAGTCGGATTTTACCTATTCTTGATGAATACGTTGTATATTGTAAGCTAAATGGGCTGGATTCAAGAATACGTACCACACTTGAAATAGCAATTTTCTTGTTGCAATGTTTTTTTAGCTGAAATTAATGAATAATTATTAAATTCGGGCGAGGAAGCAAACATTTATATAATTTTTTACAAAAATAAAGTCAGATTTGACCTATTCTTGATGAATACTTTGTATATTGTAAGCTACATGTGATGGATTCTAGAATACCTACCACACTTGAAATAGCAATTTTCTTGTTGCAATGTTTTGTTTTAGCTAAAATATGATAAAGAATTATTAAATTTGGGCGCGGAAACAAATATTTATATGATTTTTTACAAAAATTATGTCAGATTTTACCTATTCTTGATGAATATGTTGTATATTGTAAGCTACATGGGCTGGATTCTAGAATACCTACCATTCTTGAAATAGCTATTTTTTTGTTGAAATGTTTTCTTTTAGCTAAAATATGATAAAGAATTTTAAAACTCGGGCGCGAAAGCAAATATTTATATGATTTTTTACAAAAATAAAATCAGATTTTACCTATTCTTGATGAATACGTCGTATATTGTAAGCTAAATGGGCTGGATTCAAGAATACGTACCCCACTTGAAATAGCAATTTTCTTGTTGCAATGTTTTTTTAGCTAAAATTTAATGAATAATTATTAAATTCGGGCGAGGAAGCAAACATTTATATGATTTTTTACAAAAATAAAGTCAGATTTGACCTATTCTTGATGAATACTTTGTATATTGTAAGCTACATGTGCTGGATTCTAGAATACCTACCACACTTGAAATAGCAATTTTCTTGTTGCAATGTTTTGTTTTAGCTAAAATATGATAAAGAATTATTAAATTCGGGCGCGGAAACAAATATTTATATGATTTTTTACAAAAATTATGTCAGATTTTACCTATTCTTGATGAATATGTTGTATATTGTAAGCTACATGGGCTGGATTGTAGAATACCTACCATACTTAAAATAGAAATTTTCTTGTTGCAATGTTTTCTTTTAGCTAAAATATGATGAAAAATTATAATATTCGGGCGTGGAAGCAAATAGTTATATGATTATTTACAAAAATAAAGTCAGATTTTACCTTTTCTTGATGAATACGTTGTATATTGTAATGTATATGGGCCGGATTCTAAAATACCTACCACACTGGAAATAGCAATTTTCTTGTTGCAATGTTTTCTTTTAGCTAAAATATGATTAAAAATTATAAAATTCGGGCGCAAAAGCAAATATTTATATGATTTTTTACAGAAATAAAGTTAGATTTTATCTTTTCTAGATGAATACGTTGTATATTGTAAGCTACATAGGCTGGATTCTAGAATACAAACCACTTTTGAAATAGCAATTTTCTTGTTGCAAAGTTTTCTTTTAGCCAAAATATGATTAAGAATTAGAAAATTCGGGCGCGGAAGCAAATATTTATATGATTTTTTACAAGAATTAAGTCAGATTTTACCTATTCTTGAAATAGATATTTATGTTAAAACATTCATATTCATGCTTTAGGATCTAAAGGATAAATAACTTTAGCATTGGACATGCAAAAGTGACCATAACGTGGTACCAATCAGATAATAAACATTCAATTTTCGGGTGTCATTTTAATGAATACGTTGTATATTGTTAGCTACATGGGCAGGATTCTAGAATACCTACCACGCTTGAAATAGCAATTATCTTGTTGCAATGTTTTCTTGTAGCTAAAATATGATGAAGAATTATAAAATTCGGGCGCGGAAGCAAATATTTATATGATTTTTTACAAAAATTAAGTCGAGATTTTACCTATTCTTGATTAATATGTTGTATATTGTAAGCTACATGAGCTGGATTCTAGAATACCTACCACACTTGAAATAGCAATGTTCTTCTTGCAATGTTTTCTTTTAGCACAAATATGATAAAAAAATATAAAATTCGGGCGCGGAAGCAAATATCTATAGGATTTTTTTACAAAAATTAAGTCAGATTTTACCTATTCTTGATGAATACGTTGTATATTGTAAGCTACATGGGCTGGATTCTAGAATACCTACCACACTTGAAATACCAATTTGCTTGTTGCAATGTTTTCTTTAAGCTAAAATATGATAAAGAAATATAAAATTCGGGCGCGGAAGCATATATTTATATGATTTTTTACAAAAATAAAGTCAGATTTTACTTATTCTTGAAATGGATATTTTTTTAAAACATTCATATTCATGCTTTAGGATGTTTACTATGGATGGTTTTAGGCATTGGACATGCAAAAGTGACCAAAACGTGGTACCAATCAGAAAATAAACATTCAATTTTCGCGTGTCATTTTAATGAATACGTAGTATATTGTAAGCTACATGGGCTGAATTCTAGAATATCTACCACACTTGAAATAGCAATTTTCTTCTTGCAATGCTTTCTTTTAGCTCTATATCATAAAGAATTATAAAATTTGGGCGCGGAAGCAAATATTTATATGATTTTTTACAAAAATAAAGTCATATTTTACCTATTCTTGAAATGTATATTTTTGTTAAAACATTCATATTCATGCCTTAGGATCTATACTATGGATGGTTTTAAGCATTGGACATGCAAAACTGACCAAAACGTGGTACTAATCAGATAATATTCATTCAATTTTCGGGTGTCATTTACTCTGAGATAGCGCGTGTAAGCTACATGGGCTGGATTCTACAATACCTACCACACTTGAAATAGCAATTTTCTTGTTGCAATGGTACCTTTTAGCTAAAATATGATGAAGAATTATAAAATTCGGGCGCGGAAGCAAATATTTTTACGATTTTATACAAAAATAAAGTCAGATTTTACTTATTATTGAAATGGATATTTTTGTTAAAACATTCATATTCATGCTTTAGGATCTATTCTATGGATAATTTTAGCATTGGACATGCAAAAGTGACCATAAATTGGTACCAATCAGATAATAAACATTTAATTTTCGGGTGTCATTTTAATGAATACGATGTATATTGTAAGCTTCATGGGCTGGATTCTGAAACACCTACCACACTTGAAATAGCAATTTTCTTGTTGCAATGTTTTCCTTAAGCTAAATTATGATGAGGAATTAGAAAATTCCGGCGCGGAAGCAAATATTTATATGAATTTTTGCAAAAATAAAGTCAGATTTTACCTATTTTTGATAAATACGTTGTATATTGTAAGCTACATGGGCTGGATTCTAGAATACCTACCACACTTGAAATAGCAATTTTCTTGTTGCAATGTTTTCTTTTAGCTAAAATATGATGAACAATTATAAAATTCAGGCTCGGAAGCAAATATTTATATGATTTTTAATAAAAATAATGTCAGATTTAACCAATTTTTTATGAATACGTTGTATATTGTAAGCTACATGGGCTTGATTCTAAAAAACCTACCACACTTGAAATAACAATTTTCTTGTTGCAAAGTTTTCTTTTAGCTGAAATATGATAAAAATTATAAAATTCGGGCGAGGAAGCAAATATTTATAAGATTTTTTACAAAAATAAAGTCAGATTTTACATTTTCTTGATGAATACGTTGTATATTGTAAGCTACATGGGCTGGATTCTAGACTATCTACCACACTTGAAATAGCAATTTTCTTGTTGCAATGTTTTCTTTTAGCTAAAATATGATGAAGAATTATAAAATTCGGGCGCGGAAGCAAATATTTTTACGATATTATACAAAAATAAAGTCAGATTTTACTTATTATTGAAATGGATATTTTTGTTAAAACATTCATATTCATGCTTTAGGATCTATTCTATGGATAATTTTAGCATTGGACATGCAAAAGTGACCATAACGTGGTACCAATCAGATAATAAACATTTAATTTTCGGGTGTCATTTTAATGAATACGATGTATATTGTAAGCTTCATGGGCTGGATTCTGAAACACCTACCACACTTGAAATAGCAATTTTCTTGTTGCAATGTTTTCCTTAAGCTAAATTATGATGAGGAATTATAAAATTCCGGCGCGGAAGCAAATATTTATATGAATTTTTGCAAAAATAAAGTCAGATTTTACCTATTTTTGATAAATACGTTGTATATTGTAAGCTACATGGGCTGGATTCTAGAATACCTACCACACTTGAAATAGCAATTTTCTTGTTGCAATGTTTTCTTTTAGCTAAAATATGATGAACAATTATAAAATTCAGGCTCGGAAGCAAATATTTATATGATTTTTAATAAAAATAATGTCAGATTTAACCAATTTTTGATGAATACGTTGTATATTGTAAGCTACATGGGCTTGATTCTAAAAAACCTACCACACTTGAAATAACAATTTTCTTGTTGCAAAGTTTTCTTTTAGCTGAAATATGATGAAGAATTATAAAACTCGGGGGCGGAAGCAAATATTTATATGATTTTTTACAAAAATGTTGTTAATGCCAGATATCACAATACTATGCTCAATTTAGAAATAGATGATTCCCACCGTTCCCTCCAAATTTTAAAAAACGAACTATCTTATTGTATTTCCCTTTGCATGAACATTCTACCTTTAGACATTTACTTTTTTGTTATAAACAAAGCCAACTCAGCTGATATTAGAGAAAAACATAAAAACAACATCAAAATTGAAAAAAAACTTAATAACCTTTATAAACAACATGATTATAACAGTATCTGCAATTTTTTAATAAACAAATACACTAACTGGATCACTAACCTTACAGATTTAGAGATTGATAAAAAAGTTTTAGCAATTCTATCTCTAGGACCTAAATTCAGTTTCAAAAATTCACAAGAAAAAACTAATAAAAAAATTATCCTTGACTGTTTCGTTAGCCTCTCACTTGCCATAGATAAAAGCAATATTGCAAATAAATATGAAATGAAAAATAAAATCACAACAATATTAAATCAACAATACAACAGATTAACCAACACTAAATTAACTTACCCAGAGATAGAATTGCTAAAATGGATTAAAATCACTAAGAAATTTGTCACAGATAATAAAGATAAAATTATAATTACTAAAGCCGATAAAGGATCAAAAACTGTTATCCTTAATTCCATAGACTATAAACAAAAAGCTGAAGCCATTCTGAACGACACCAAAACATATAAACAACTAACTAAAGATCCACTGAAAACATTAGACAATAAATGCAAAAAATATTTAAAGAAAATAAACAAACCGGAATTAATTATACAATATCCTTTAAATGGCAGAATCTACATGCAACACAAGATACACAAACCAGATATCCCCTTGAGACAAATAACGTCTACTATAGACACCCCAACGTACAATCTGGCTAAATATCTAAAACAAATAATTTTAAAACTAACTTCAAAATCAGAAACTATTATTAAAAATTCTTTTAACTTGGTTAATGACATTAAAAACCTTAACATCCCCGAAAATTTTTGCATATTCTCTTTAGATATTACCGCCCTTTACCCTTCCATCCAACAACAACTACAATGGCTACAAATTACAGAATATACAGACCTAAGAAAAGATGAATTCATTGAAGGTATTAACCTTTGTTTTGAAAGTTCAATATTTAGTTTTGACAGTAAAATTTACAAATAATTAGATGGTTCCCCTATGGGATTATCTCTCAGTGCTTCAATTTCAGAAATAGTCCTTCAAAATTTAGAAAATAGTATCATCCATGATGAGCAACTACAAATAATATATTATAAACGTTACGTTGACGATTGTTTACTCATTGCCCCGTTAAACCAAATTGAAAATATATTTACAAAATTCAATAACTTCCACCCAAATTTGCAATTTACTATAGAACTAAAAACAACAACAGTATTAACTTTTTAGATGTTACTTTAACCAGAAATAACAACAACATCATAACTAATTGGTACCAGAAACCAACAGCTTCGGGTAGATATTTAATTTTTTTCTCTTAGACCAATATTAAATACAAAATTAGTGTTATAAATGCATTAACTGACAGAGATATTAAATTGTCAAGCCCACAATTTCATGCCGCTAACTTAAACTATATTAGAAATACTCTCAAAACAAATGGTTACCCTCCAAAGTTCATAGACAATAATATAGAAAAATGTATCCGATGCATTTCTAGCCGCCACACCCAACAGGTTGTTGTGGACAATGTAGAACCCCAGATTAATTGCGGTTTTTGCAATAATATACATTGGTGAAACTACCCAACCTTTACAAAAAAGACTTTACCAGCACAATTTCCATTGTCAAAGACTCAATGAGCACCATAGTGCCCTTTGTAAGCATTACTGTGAAACCGGTCATAAATTTAACTTTAAAGATGCTAAAATACTAGATAAAATAGCCCCAAAATATACCAGACTCCTATATAAAACATGCCATATTAACATAAACAAAAATATAACTGTAAACCATTTAATTTCAATAATAATATCGAACATCTAAATCAATTATTTAAAAAACCATAACAGTCTCAGTTCTTTTCACTCCATTTTTTTCCCGCTGAATTTTGTGATATCTGGCAAAAACATAATCATTCTTATTCTTATTCTTCCATTTTTTAATTATTTTCTCTTCTGCTAGTAACTTATAACCTTAGTTTCACGCCATACATCATGGCGTTCAGATCGTTATGTCAAAAAATAAAAGTTTTTTATCTTATTCATTTACGTATATACTTTTGGTAAGTTTCTTTCCAATAACAAAAAAAATAAATGTTCTTACTCATAAACATAACTAACTTAAAAAATTCTTTATCCGTTTTTACAGTTCAGATAATAAAACTTCCAAAACTATCCACAAATACTTATGTTTAAAAAAATAAAATTCAAATGCTTATCCAGTTGATGTTGCAATCCGGTATTTCAATAAATTCATATGTCGCAAAAAAAACTTTTGTGAGTTGTAACCTCTTCATGTTAAAACAAACATTATATTATTATTTTTAACAATTTTGTAGCTGATGATGGGTTGATTTACCAACCCGAAACGTCCAAATAAAGAGTTTTACCAATAAGGAACTATCAAGCCCATTAATTTCCCAAAAACTAAAATATGATAAAAATATTTATACGATTTTTCACAAAAATAAAGTCAGATTTTACCTTTTTTTGATGAATACGTTGTATATTGTAAGCTACATGGGCTGGATTCTAGAATACCTACCACACATGAAATAGCAACTTTCTTGTTGCAATGTTTTCTTTTAGCTAAAATATGATAAAGAATTATAAAATTCGGGCGCGGAAGCAAATATTTATATGATTTTTTAAAAAATAAAATCAGATTTTACCTTTTCTTGAAATGGATATTTTTGTTAAAACATTCATTTTCATGCTTTCGGATCTATACTATGGATAATTTTAGCATTGGACACGCAAAAATGACCATAAAGTGGTACCAATCAGATAATAAACATTCAATTTTCGGGTGTCATTTTAATGAATACGTTGTATATTGTAAGCTACATGGGCTGGATTCTAGAATACCTACCACACTTGATATAGTAATTTTCTTGTTGCAATGTTTTCTTTTAGCTAAAATATGATGAAGAATTATAAAATTCGGGCGCAAAAGCAAATATTTATATAATTTTTTACAAAAATAAAGACAGATTTTAAACTATTCTTGATGAATACGTTGTATATTGTAAGGTATATGGGCTGGATTCTAGAATACCTACCACACTTGAAATAGCAATTTTCTTATTGCAATGTTTTCTTTTAGCTAAAATTTAATAACGAATTATAAAATTCTGGCGCGGAAGCAAATATTTATATGATTTTTTACAAAAATAAAGTCAGATTTAACCTTTTCTTGATGAATACGTTGTATATTGTAGGCTAAATGGGCTGGATTCTAGAATACCTACCACACTTGAAATAGCAATTTTCTAGTTGCAATGTTTTCTTTTAGCTAATATATGATGAAGAATTATAAAACTCGGGCGCGGAAGCAAAAACTAATATGATTTTTTACAAATATAAAGTCAGGTTTTACCTATTCTTGAAATAATACTTTTGTTAAAACATTCATATTCATGCTTTAGGATCTATACTATGGATAATTTTAGCATTGGACATGCAAATGTGACCATAATGTAGTACCAATCAGATAATAAACATGCAATTTTCGGGTGTCATTTCAATGAATATGTTGTATATTGTAAGCTACATGTGCTGGATTGTAGAATACCTGGCACACTCGAAATAGCAATTTTCTTGTTGCAATGTTTTCTTTTAGCTAAAATATGATGAAATATTATAAAATTCGGACGCGAAAGCGAATATTTATATGATTTTTTACAAAAAATATGTCATATTTTACCTGTTCTTGAAATGGATATTTATGTTAAAACATTCATATTCATGCTTTAGGATCTAAAGGATAAATAACTTTAGCATTGGATATGCAAAAGTGACCATAACGTGGTACCAATCAGATAATAAACATTCAATTTTCGGGTGTCATTTTAATGAATACGTTGTATATTGTAAGCTACATGGGCTAGATTCTAGAATACCTACCACAGTAAAAATAGCAATTTTCTTCTTGCAATATTTTCTTTTAGCTAAAATATGATGAAGAATTATAAAATTCGGGCGCGGAAGCAAATATTTACATGATTTTTTACAAAAATAATGTCAGTTTTTACCTATTTTTGATAAATACGTTGTATATTGTAAGCTAGGTTGGCTGGATTCTAGAATACCTACCACACTTGAAATAACAATTTTCTTATTGCAATGTTTCCTTTTAGCTAAAATATGATGAGAATTATATAATTCGGGCGCGGAAGCAAATATTTGTATGATTTTTTACAAAAATAATGTCAGATTTTACTTATTCTTGATAAATATGTTGTATATTGTAAGCTACATGGGCTGGATTCTAGAATACCTACCACACTTGAAATAACAATTTTCTTGTTGCAATGTATTCTTTTAGCTAAAATATGATAAAGAATTATAAAATTCGGGCGCGGAAGCAAATATTTATATGATTTTTTACAAAAATAAAGTCAGATTTTACCTATTCTCGATGAATACGTTGTATATTGTAAGCTATGTGGGCTGGATTCTAGAATACCTACCACACTTTAAATAGCATTTTTCTTGTTGCAATGTTTTCTTTTAGCTAAAATACGATGAAGAATTATAAAATTCGGGCGCGAAAGCAAATATTTATATGGTTTTTTACAAAAATTAAGTCAGATTTTACCTATTCTTGATGAATACGTTGTACATTGTAAGCTACATAGGTTGGATTCTATAATACCTACCACACTTGAAATAGCAATTTTCTTGTTGCAATGTTTTGTTTTAGCTAAAATATGATGAAGAATTATAAAATTCGGGAGTGGAAGCAAATATTTATATGATTTTTACAAAAATTAAGTCAGATTTTACCTATTCTTGATGAATACGTTGTATATTGTAAGCTACATGGGCTGGATTCTAGAATACCTACCACACACGAAATAGCAATTTTCTGTTGCAATGTTTTCTTTTAGCTAAAATATGATGGAGAATTATAAAATTCGGGCGCGAAGCAAATATTTATATGATTTTTTACAAAAATAAAGTCAAATTTCACCTATTCTTGATGAATACGTTGTATATTGTAAGCTACATGGGCTGGATTCTAGAATACCTATTACACTTAAATTAGCAATGTTTTCTTTTAGCTAAAATATAATGAAGAATTATAAAATTCGGGCGCGGAATCAAATATTTATATGATTTTTCACAAAAATTAATTCAGATTTTACATTTTCTTGATTAATACGTTGTATATTGTAAGCTACATGGGCTGGATTCTAGAATACCTACAACACTTGAAATAGAAATTTTCTTGTTGCAATGTTTTCTTTTAGCTAAAATATGATGAAGAATTATAAAATTCGGGAGCGAAAGCAAATATTTATAATATTTTTTACAAAAATAAAGTCAGATTTTACCTATTTTTAAAATGGATATTTTTGTTAAAACATTCGTATTCATGCTTTAGGATCTATACTATGGATGATTTTAAGCAATAGACATGCAAAAATAACCAAAACGTGGTACCAATCAGATAATAAACATTAAATTTTCGTCATTTTAATAAATACGTTGGATATTGTAAGCTACATGGGCTGGATTCTAGAATACCTACCACACTTAAAATAGCAATTTTCTTGTTGCACTGTTTTCGTTTAGCTAATATATGATGAAAAATTATAAAATTCGGCAACGGAAGCTAATATTTATATGATTTTTGTTCACGTTGATAGTCGGCAGATTGTGTTTCTTAACTCCTTTGGCCTTAGATGAGAACTATGGGGTTTTAGCCACAAAGTTCGATGAAAATGACATATTTGGGGGTGCGGACGTTGAAGCCTCGATGTTCCTTGGCTGTAGTGTTCTGGACTTCCTTCTTTTATTAACAAAATATAGTATTATACATACAAAACAAATAATTATGAAACAATACAAAACAATGGTAAAAATACTGGTTCTATGATAATAAATGGGTTCATTATTTATTTCTTTTAAATTATTCTTATGTCTATTAGTAAGGGACAATGTGTGATCTGTGTTAGCTAGGTTTACAGAATCTAACTTAAATGTTTTAAAATTAAAAATGCCTTTATCACTAAAATTGTTCGAAAGGGGTATATTGGGTAGATTAATGTTTTTGAAATTTGTTTTTTGAGACTGATATGTTTTGAGCACGGAATCTTTCACTTTCACTTCACATTCACTATTTAGTTCAAGGAGGTAGCTGCCAAATAGAGGGATGTTGTCGACGTTTTTACCGCATCTTTGGGTGGCTACGATGCTGTTCGGGGCGATGATGATCCATTGATGTCCTTAAATTTTTCGGATGGTGGTGTTTGGAATATTGACGGCTATTTGTTTGCAATTAGTGGAATTTTTTATGTAATTCAATAGTTGAACTTCGCACGGGGTGTCGGCATTTATTGTTGCTGTATGCGCCTCATAACACAGGAACTCTTCTGGGATAATTTCCTGGCATTTGGTCTCGAAGAATGCGTAAGCATGCTCATTGGAAGCAAGGAATTTATTTCGGGGTATAATGGTTTTAAATATATTCTGATGTGGGGTTGGTAAAGGATATAGATGATAGTAGGTGAAGCTTTCAGTTTCGACTATTGGAATTTCGATTAAAAATGTGATTTGATTATTTTTACTAAAACTTTTGATTTCAATAATTTTTTCGAATAAAAGAAGGTTTTCTAAAGATGGTTCAAATGGGAATTTATTGTCGTTTAAAAGTTTATTTATTTGGATAATTTCTGATAGTAAATCCTTTGGTTCAATAATTGAATTATGAAAGGTGTTAAGTTTCGAAAATGAAATAGCCACTTCAATTTTTTCTAATAAATCGTAAATAATTTGTAGGCTTGTTATGTATTGAGTAAGGACGGTTTGGAGGAAAACGCAGTTAGCTGTTTCAACTCTTTTTATGTATGTACTATTTATGAATTTTTCTAATTCGTTAATTTTGGAATTAAGAGATTGTTGATTTTTTTAAAGAGTTTTTATATTGTTGTCAAATTTTGATATTGAGGTTTGTAAGATAGTTATTTGTTCATCCATTATAGTTTTAAATTTATTTTGATTGTTTGTCAGCCTTGATATAGCTTTATCGTATTTTTCGGCATCGTTTTGATCGAGATTGCCAGTTATGGCTTTTATTACGGATCCGAGGCCATCGATTATACCTCTCTTTTTTCTGTGCGATAATGGGTTTAGTTGTTGAATTTGTAGTGACACTTTATCTCCAAAAATTGTTGTAATTTGATAATTTTCTTTATTTTGTTTTGAGGTTTGAATTTCACGTTTTATTTTTGAGAAGGAATTACGTAAGTTATTATACTCACTTATGATATCTGTAATATCGTAAATTTGTACGAATGTCCATTGATCTGTTTTAATCTGAGCATGTCCAAGTTTTAATGGTAACAGTCCGGGGTTGGTGTTCAGGTTGTGGAATTTTGGGATTTCGAGAGTTGCGGTGGTGATGATGAGGATAAGGGATCTGAAACAGTTGGTTGTCTCAGTTCTTTTATATGTTTAATTTCTACCTTATTCTTTTTCTTTTCATTGCAAATTTCAACTTTATTTTTGTCTAAAAGTTTAGTTATTTTAAATGGTCCAAAAAATTTCAATGACTTTTTACTTCTATTTAAAGGATTTTGTTTATCAACGGTTTGTCCTATTTTAAAAGCGTAATTTGTATCACCGTGGGTGTTATGTTTCGTTATTATCTTCTTTTTATCGGAATGTAGTTTATCAGAGACTTCTTGATAAACATGTTTTAATTTGTCTTTATGATTCTGAATGTAATCGTTGTAAAAGGAATTGGGAAGGAATATTTCGTTTGGATTTCTGGAATTTGTGTGTCCGAATGCTAATTCAAAGGGGGTGTAATTTGTAGCGCTGTGAATAGAGTTATTGTAACCAATTATTGCATATTGCATTTGATCAGTGTTATCGTCCGGATACATTTCTTTTAGAATTCTTAGATGTTCAATTATTGTTGAATGAAATCGTTCTACAATGGAATTTGATTCGTGATGTAAAGGGGTGGTAACATGGACATTAATTTTATGCAATTTTAAAAGTTGTGTTGTTATTGAACTCTTTACCGTTATCCAAAATTAAATTTTCGGGTATGCCAAATGAAGCAAAATATTTTATTAAAGCATTACTAGTATGAATAGCAGTTGTACCTTCCATGAATATAGCTTGTGCGAATTTTGTAAAGGCATCTACAAGAGTAAGATAATTTTTATTATCAAACATAAAGATATCTACTTGTATTATCTGAAAAGTTCGTGAGGCTGTTTCAGTAAGCATGAGCGAGACATATGGTTTTTTCCTAGCATATTTCGCTCTTTGACAAATTTCACATGCATTTATAAAATTTGTTATTGTTGTTTTCATATGTTTCCAATAATAATTTCTTTTAAGATATTCGAAAGTTTCATTAATGCCTCTATGGTTATTACTACCTTCGTGATGATTTTTTATAAGCAAAAATTGTTCTTCTTTGTCAGTTACGGTGTTAATAATTTTAGTGCATTTAATTAATTTCGGACCTTTCGTTGAAAATTTATCTAAATAGACTTTCGAAAAATCGCGGAAAAGTTTGTCAGTGTGAAAATAAAGATGATAAATATTTTTTGAGTCAGTATATTCTCTTAAGAATTCAAATATAAATTGGTGATTATTTTGTTCCGGTAAGTTGATTTTAATAATTTTTTGATGTTCATAATTGTTATGTGTAATTGAAGGTTTGTTATATATATGAGGAAAAACGTGAATCTGATTTGTTTTATTGTTTATAATTTCGTCTAATATTGTTATGCCGGTGTTTGTATTGTCATTCTCAGTGGAGTGTTGTGTAATAGATTCAGAGTCTGTGTCTACGCCTATGTCTTCGTTATCAATGTTTTGTTGGGAATTAGTATATGTAGTGTTTGGGGGTTTAATTTGGATGTTGGATAAGATTTTGATTTTTGGTTTAGTCAGTTTACTAGTAGAAGGTTGGGGATGCAATTCATTTTTGTCAGGTGTAAAATTTTCAGCAAGATTTCTAAAATATTCGATAATGTCGTTATTAATTTCGCCGGGATTATTAATTGTGGATTCTGTTTCAATGGCATTTAATTTTATTCTAGAAAGACAGTCTGCGTTGGTGTTAAATTTTCCTTTTTTGTATTGTATGTCATAGTCGTATTCTTCTAACTTTAATCGCCATCTAACAAGTTTGGAATTTGGTTCTTTAATATTAAATAGCCAAGTAAGAGGACGGTGGTCAGTCATTATTGTGAACTTTCTACCATAAAGGAAATGATTACAAGCCCAAACTATCGATAATAGTTCTTTTTCGATAACGGAGTAGCGTGTCTCAGTATCATTTAAAGTTCTAGATGCGTAAGCTATAGGTATGTCACGTGAAATTTCGCCTTGCGAAAGAACGGCACCTATCGCGAAATCGCTGGCGTCTGTCGTTAGTACAAAAGGTTTGTCAAAATCAGGGTACTGTAATATGGGATCGTTTGTAAGTAGTTCTTTACATGCATTAAAACTGTCTGTGAATTCTTTGTCGTGAATAATTTTGGCGTCTTTTTTCAAACATTTGGTCATGGGTTTCGTTATTTTTGCAAAGTCTTTGATGAAACGTCTATAGTAACCCAGTAATCTTAAAAAGCTTTTAATTTCTTTTGGTGTTCGAGGTATGGGGAAATTTTTGATTGCCGAAGTTTTATCTGGGTTAGGTTTTACACCATCTGAGGTAATTACATGTCCTAAATATTGAACGGTTTTTTGAAGAAATTCGCTTTTGTCAAGTTGAATTTTGAAGTTACTGATTCGTAAACGATTAAATACTGATTTTAGTCTTTCAATATGCTCCTGAAGGGTTGAACTAACAATAATGATATCATCGAGATATACTAAACATGTCTCGTGCTGAAGGCCGCGAAGAACATTGTCCATAACTCGTTGAAAGGTTGATGGGGCGTTTTTTAAACCGAATGGCATGCGTTTAAATTCATAATGCCCGCCTTCTACAGAAAATGCAGTTTTTTGAATATCATTAGGATCTACTTCTATCTGATGGAAGCCGCTAGCTAGGTCTAGAGTCGAAAAGTAAGTTGCTTTGCCAAGTTTGTCTAGTATGTCAGAAATGTTTGGTAATGGGTACTTGTCGTCAATGGTTTGTTCGTTCAATTTTCGGTAGTCTATAACTACGCGCCACTTCTTCTTACCAGAAGCGTCGAGTTTCTTCGGCACTATCCAGATAGGACTGGACCAAGGGGATACGCTGTCTTGTATTATACCTTGCTCAAGCATTTTATTAATTTGAGACTTGACTTCGTTTTTATAAATTTCGGGGTATCGATATGATTTTACATGAAATGGTGTATCGTCTTTCAATTTAATTTTGTGTGTTATTTCGTTCGAAAAACTCAAAGGTGTTTTCTCGCAATAAAATATATCTCTATATTCAAAACATAATTTTCTAATTGATTCTTTTTCTTCTTTATTAAAATGATCTATTCTAATATTTTTTAAATTTTGTTTTAAAAGATTATCGTATTCTATATCGGGTTCTTCATCAATTTCCATTTTTTCAACAAAATTAATTTCGATGGGGTCTAAAGGTTCAATTTCTAATGGTTCCAATATGTTTATCTGAACATGGTTCTCGTTAATATTTGTTAATGTAGTTATAGCAAAATTGTGTAAAACGTTTACAACTGCTTTTGGCATTTGTACGCCATTTTCAAAATTTGTATGATTTAAAATTCCTATACCGTTTCTCATTTTAACAGGTAAGTTTACTTCAAATGATGTTCGAGGTGGTACAATAATGGAATGAAAAAGGGTTGAATTATAATGGACTTTTCTTTCGTTGTCGGGATTGAAAATTATGAGTATTACGGCATATGGTGTTGTTAGTTGTTTGTTTGTGACGTTTACATTTGCGTTTAATTGTCTTAAAAGATCAACACCGATGAGGCCATCGTATTTGTTACTGAATTTAAACAAATAGAATTTATGAGTTTCGGGAATATTAAAAATTTCGAAAATAGGAATTTCTGCAACTTCATTGTGGTATGATACGTTATGTGCTGTTTGAATATTAAAATTTTGATTATAAATGTAATTTGGATAAAATGTGTATGCTAATTCCGGATTTATTAAACTTTTAGTGCTACCGGTATCTATAAAAAAATTGGCATTTAATTCGGAGATATATATGTGGGGCAAATTTGCTTTTATTGTGTTTAATTGTACTACGTCTGATTGTTGGCATTGTTGGTCATAGGAAAATTTACATTTGATTCAGCATTGTTGATAACGGGTTCTTCATACGTGATGTTATCATCATTGTTGTAATAGGAATCGTCGTAAGTTAAAGTGTGTGAATAGTCACAATACGTGTCATATTCATAGTCTACGGGATTGTTCTCATAGGTTTCATATTCGGTGTTATAGGATATGTCTTGGGAAGCTTGGGGTGATTGTTCGGTGTCAGACTGGATATTCTGATTAAATAATTGGGTTGATGTGAATGTTTTTTGAGGGTTACTTCTTCTGGAATGGATTGATGAGGTGTCCATCGGTTCGGGTTTAAATGGTTGGGGTTGATTTGGACGTGTAAAATTTTGTTGGAAATTAAGACGGAAGGTATTTTGTTGTATATTTGGAAGTGAGAAATTTTGTGGGAAATTTACTGGTCTCTGGATATGTTGAAATGTAGGTGGACGCATTTGAACTTGTGGTTGTCTTTGTGTATAATGCACGGGTCTGTAATTGGATTGAGTAGAATTTTGGAAAGGATTCATTTTTGGAGGTAAATGCAATGTAGGACGTTGTTGAGAGATTTGGTAATTTGGTGTAGGAAGTGGATTTGGTCGATTTGGTAATTTTGGCTATAATTGGACGTTATTTGTTGTCTGGCTGGTAAAATTCTATGATCGGGTTTAAAATTTGATTGTGAGTTTATTGAACTTTGCCTCTGTGTAAAATAGAGGAAATTTTCTTCTTCAATAACTAAACTCATCGCTTTCTCTAAACTGTCAGGGTTCCGTAATCTGATGTTTGTTTGTATGTTAGGTGGTAAGCCGCGAATAAATGTTTTTAATGCTAAATCATTATAATTTTCTTGTTTTATCTTTCTTTCTACAGCAGTAATTTCGAAACTATTTAATTTAGACATAATTAAGCTACGTGAATCTTGACATCTCATACCAAAATTATAGGATGGTTCATTTTTATTTGGACGAAGCGATATCAAATCCTGAACTAGACAATCAATGTTTCTTTGATCTCCAAAACTTAATCTTAGAGTATTTTTTACTTCCTCCCATGTACTGAGTTCTGTACGGGATCCAATTAAAATAAGAGATCTGCCTGTTAATTTTCCTAATATAGCTCTTACAAGGAAATTGTTTAATGTTATATTTGTATGAGTTCCAAAAGTATTAATTAAATTTTGACAAGAATCAAGAAATGTTTAATGTGTGGGGATTGCCTTCATAGTGTGGAATCGAATTTACATACAATTTTAAGACTGGTAATTGACTAGGGCTGTTATTTGGGGTTGAACTTGGGTAGGTGGTGGTGACATTTCTGTATCTGTGTCTCCCAAATTAAATTGAGTTAGTATTTCAGATAAATTAAGGATGTCGTTATTAGACATAAATATTTCGGTTGTGGCTTATTTTAAATTATTTTTATTCTAGTTGAAACTGTTGCTAAGGTATGTGGGAATAGTTTTGTATAGGATATGAGCTTTGTTTGTACTTACATAAATATTTCTATTTTCATTCTTCTTAACCTAATGCCTATAGGTTTGGACGATTTTTGTTCCTCTCCCAGGTCTTCCTAGTCTAAGGTTTTATACTGTACGTTATCTCTACAAGTAGGTTTCATGTTCATGTTGATAGTCGGCAGATTGTGTTTCTTAACTAGCTAATATATGATGAAAAATTATAAAATTCGGCAGCGAAAGCAAATATTTATATGATTTTTCACAAAAAAAAGTCAGATTTTACCTTTTCTTGATGAATACGTTGTATATTGTAAGCTACATGGGCTGGATTCTAGAATACCTACCACACTTGAAATAGCAATTTTCTTGTTGCAATGTTTTCTTTTAGCTAAAGTATCATGAACAATTATAAAAATTTTGCGCAAGAGCAAATATTTATATGAATTTTTACAAAAACAAAGTCAGAATTTACCTATTCTTGAAATGAATATTTTTGTTAAAACATTCATATTCATGCTTTAGGATCTATACTATAGATAATTTTAGCATTCGACATGCAAAAGTGACCAAAACGTGGTACCAATCAGATAATAAACATTAAATTTTCGGGTGTCATTTTAATGCATACGTTGTATATTATAAGCTACATGGGCTGGATTTTAGAATACCTACCACATTTGAAATAGCAATTTTCTTGTTGCAATGTTTTCTCTCAACTAAAATATGATGAAAAATTATAAAATTCGGGCGCGGAAGCAAATATTTATATGATTTTTTTCCAAAATTATATTCAGATTTTACCTATTCTTGATGAATACGTTGTATATTGTAAGCTACATGATCTGGATTCTAGAATACCTACCACACTTAAAATAGCAATTTTCTTGTTGCAATGTTTTCTTTTAGCTAAAATATGATGAAGAATTATAAAATTCGGGCGCGGAAGCAAATATTTATATGATTTTTTACAAAAATGAAGTCAGATTTTACCTATTCTTCAAAAGGATATTTTTGTTAAAACTTTCATATTCTTGCTTTTGGATCTACACTATGGATGGTTTTAAGCATTGGACATGCAAAAGTGACCAAAACGTGGTACCAATCAGATAATAAACTTTCAATTATCGGGTGTCATTTTAATGAATACGTTGTTTATTGTAAGCTACATGGGCTGGATTCGAGAAAACCTACCACACTTGAAATAGCAATTTTCTTGTTGCAATGTTTTCTTTTAGCTAAAGTATGATGAACAATTATAATATTTGTGCGCGAAAGCAAATATTTATATGAATTTTTACAAAAATGAAGTCAGATTTTACCTATTCTTGAAAAGGATATTTTTGTTAAAACTTTCATGTTCTTGCTTTAGGATCTATACTATGGATAATTTTAGCATTGGACATGCAAAAGTGACCAAAACGTGGTAACAATCAGATAATAAGCATTCAATTTTCGGGTGTCATTTTAATGAATACGTTGTATATTGTAAGCTATATGGGCTGGATTCTAAAATACCTACCACACTTGAAATAGCAATTTTCTTGTTGCAATGTTTTCGCTCAACTAAAATATGATGAAAAATTATAAAATTCGGGCGCGGAAGCAAATATTTATATGACTTTTTACAAAAATAAAGTCAGATTTTACCTATTCTTGATGAATACCTTGTATATTGTAAGCTACATGATCTGGATTCTAGATTACCTACCACACTTGAAATAGCAATTTTCTTGTTGCTATGTTTTGTTTTCGCAAAAATAAGATGAAGAATTATAAAATTCGGGCGCGGAAGCAAATATTTAAATGATTTTTTACAAAAATTAAGTAAGATTTTACCTATTCTTGAAGTGGATATTTTTGTTAAAACATTAATATTCATGCTTTAAGATCTATACTATGGATAGTTTTAAGCATTGGACATGCAAAAGTGACCAAAACGTGGTACTAATCAGATAATAAATATTCAATTTTCGGGTCTCATTTTAATGAATAAGAAGTATATTGTAAGCTACATGGGCTGGATTCTAGAATACCTACCACACTTGAAATAGCAATTTTCTTGTTGCAATGTTTTCTTTTAGCTAAAATATGATGAAGAATTATAAAATTCGGCGCGGAAGCAAATATTTATATGGTTTTTTACAAAAATAAAGTCAGATTTTACCTACTCTTGATGAATAGGTTGTATATTTTAAGCTACATGGGATGGATTCTAGAATACCTACCACACTTGAAATAGCAATTTTCTTGTTGCAATGTTTTCTTTTAGCTAAAATATAATGAAAAATTATAAAATTCGGGCCCGGAAGCAAATATTTATATGATTCTTTACAAAAATAAAGTCAGATTTAACCTATTCATGAAATGAATATTTTTGTTAAAACATTCATATTCATGCTTTAGGATCTATACTATGGATGGTTTTAAGCATTGGACATGCAAAAGTGACCAAAACGTGGTACCAATCAGATAATAAACATTCAATTTTCGGGTGTCATTTGAATAAATACGTTGTATAATGTAAGATACATGGGCTGGCTTTTAGAATACCTACCACACTTAAAACAGCAATTTCCTTATTGCAATGTTTTCTTTTAGCTAAAATATGATGCCGAATTATAAAATTCAGGCGCGGAAGCAAATATTTATATGATTCCTTACAAAAATAAAGTCAGATTTTACCTATTCTTGATGAATACGTTGTATATTGTAAGCTACATGGGCTGGATTCTAGGATACCTACCACACTTGAAATAGCAATTTTCTTGTTGCTATGTTTTGTTTTCGCAAAAATAAGATGAAGAATTATAAAATTCGGGCGCGGAAGCAAATATTTAAATGATTTTTTACATAAATTAAGTAAGATTTTACCTATTCTTGAAATGGATATTTTTGTTAAAACATTAATATTCATGCTTTAAGATTAGCTGGCGTCTCGACTTGTGAATTTTTTGCAGTATTTGCATTAATATTAGTAGGTTGCTGATTAGACATTTTTGCAACACTTGCATATGTATTGTTATTGTTTACATATGGATAGTTTTAAGCATTGGACATGCAAAAGTGACCAAAACGTGGTACTAATCAGATAATAAATATTCAATTTTCGGGTCTTATTTTAATGAATAAGAAGTATATTGTAAGCTACATGGGCTGGATTCTAGAATACCTACCACACTTGAAATAGCAATTTTCTTGTTGCAATGTTTTCTTTTAGCTAAAATATGATGAAGAATTATAAAACTCGGCGCGGAAGCAAATATTTATATGGTTTTTTACAAAAATAATGTCAGATTTTACCTACTCTTGATGAATAGGTTGTATATTTTAGGCTACATGGGATGGATTCTAGAATACTTACCACACTTGAAATAGCAATTTTCTTGTTGCAATGTTTTCTTTTAGCTAAAATATAATGAAAAATTATAAAATTCGGGCGCGGAAGCAAATATTTATATGATTCTTTACAAAAATAAAGTCAGATTTAATCCATTCATGAAATGGATATTTTTGTTAAAACATTCATATTCATGCTTTAGGATCTATACTATGGATGGTTTTAAGCATTGGACATGCAAAAGTGACCAAAACGTAGTACCAATTAGATAATAAACATTCAATTTTCGGGTGTCATTTGAATAAATACGTTGTATAATGTAAGATACATGGGCTGGCTTTTAGAATACCTACCACACTTAAAACAGCAATTTCCTTATTGCAATGTTTTCTTTTAGCTAAAATATGATGTCGAATTATAAAATTCGGGCGCAGAAGCAAATATTTATATGATTTCTTACAAAAATAAAGTCAGATTTTACCTATTCTTGATGAATACGTTGTATATTGTAAGCTACATGGGCTGGATTCTAGGATACCTACCACACTTGAAATAGCAATTTTCTTATTGCAATGTTTTATTTAGATAAAATATTTTTTTTGTATCTCCTAAGAATTTTACAATCTATCTAAACATAAGATAATAAGTAAAAATATAACAGCAAATGAATTACATGAGGAGCATTTGTCCACTGACAAAAACTCGAAATATTAACTATATAATGTTAGTTAAATCTATCTACTAAATCTATTTGTTTAAAACGTTTTAATCGTCGTATGTCCTCACTGCTGTCTAACAATTTCACTGCACTTGTGTTTGGGTGTGCTTCAAGTCTTTTAAGATATTTGGTACTAAATTGTTCGATTGTTTCTTTCACTGTACACATGTTGAGGTCTCTGTGGATGTTTACATTTGGCACATACCAAGGAGCATTTGTAATTGTTCGGAGGCATTTAGATTGAAATCGTTGAAGTATTTCAATATTGGAGTTGCTTGCTGTTCCCCAGAGTTGTATTCCATACGTCCCGACTGCTTTAAAGATGCTTTTATATATCAGTAGTTTGTTTTCCAGTGACAGTTTGGAAGTTCTACCTAATAACCAATAGTGCTGCCTGAATTTTAGTCCCAGTTGTTTTCTTTTCGAGAAGATGTGTTTACGCCATGTTAGTCTTCTATCAAGATGTATTCCTAGATATCTTGTTTCTTCAGTTTGCGGTAGCGGTTGGTTATTGAGTGTTACCACAGGACACGTACTTTTATTCAAGGTAAAGGTTACATGGACTGATTTGGTTTCGTTGGCTTTTATTCTCCAGATTTTTAGCCACTTTTCGATTTTTTTAAGCTGTATTTGAAGAAGATGTGAGGCCTCTGCTGAATTTTTCTGACAAGCTAGGATTGCTGTGTCATCAGCAAATGTGGCAACTGTAGAATTTGGAGTTGTTGGAATATCAGCCGTGTAAATGAGGTAGAGAATAGGTCCAAGAACACTACCTTGGGGTACTCCTGATTTGATTGGGTATAATGGATTACATTCTTCTTTGTATTTTATTGTAAAATATCTGTTTGTTAGATAGGATTCTAGGATTTGATAGAAGGTATGAGGGATGTTACTTTTTAATTTATATAGCAGTCCAATATGCCACACTTTATCGAACGCTTGCGAAACATCTATAAAAGCTGCTGAACAGTAGTGTTTTCTTTCAAATGTTTTGTTTATTACGTCGACTACTCTATGAACCTGCTCAATAGTTGAGTGTTGTTTTCGGAAGCCAAACTCATGATTAGGAATTAATTTTCTTCGCATAAGTATGGGCTCCAGTCTTGTGATGAAAAGTTTTTCAAATACTTTTGAAAGTACAGGTAGTAAACTTATTGGCCGATAGGACGATGTTTCCTCAGCGGGTTTCCCTGGTTTGTGTATAAGAATTATTTGAGCTACTTTCCATTGTGATGGAAAAACTCCAAGTCTTAAGATTGTGTTTAATATATAAGTTATAAGAATGATTGCTTTAAATGGGAGTTGTTTTAAAATTTTTCCAGAGATTTAATCGTATCCGGGAGTTTTTTTTTTGGATTTATATTTTTGCATATTATCTCGAGAACATCCTTCGGTTTAAAATGTGGTATAGGATAATCCAACTTAAAGGGATGTTTTAACGTGTTGTATATGAATTGTTCATCTTCTGGTGGTATCGAGGGTGGAAAAGGTTGGAATACTTTTGTTAGGTGATTTGCAAAGGCTAGAGCTTTGTCAGAGTCAGTCCTTGCCCATAGTCCGCCTTCTTTCCTAATAGGTGGAATGTGTTGTTGGGGCTGTTTGATTTTTTTCGTTGCTTTCCATAATGAGTAGTCACTTGCTTCTGTTGCTGATAAATTCTCAAGATAGTTTTGAATTGTTTCATATTTTTCTTGTTGCAATATTTTTTTCAAGTCTTTGGTGGCTTTATTTAATTTACTTTTTACTTGGGGGTCTCGAGTTGTCTGCCAGATTCTTCTAATTTTCCGTTTATGGGCTATTAAATGTTTGATGTACGCTAGTATGTTTGTTACAGTATTACAAGATTTTTGTATTGGGGTCGATTGCCAAGTAGATTCCTGAATTGATTTTGTTAAATGTTCTACAGCTTTATCTAAGTCTTCTTGAGATTTTAAGCTGACATTTAACGAGATTTTACTTTCTAGTATGTTCCTGAATTTGTGCGAATTCGTTTTTCTATTACAGAGAGACGCGGGTTTATCTACTTTTGGTATTTGTGTACTGAATATTAGAATTACGGGTGAGTGGTCTGATGATAAATCTACGCAGGATTCTACTTTAAAATATTTTTCTGATTTTAAACTGACTATGAAAAAGTCAAGTAGATCAGGTATTTTATTTGGGTCAGTCGGCCAGTAGGTTGGTTCTCCAGTTGAAAGGGTTATGTAATGTTTATTCTGGATAGTTTTGAGTAATTCTCTTCCTCTTGGTGTAATGAGTCTCGATCCCCAAATTTGGTGTTTAGCATTGTAATCTCCACCAGCAATGAATTTATTTCCCAATGTATTAAAAAAGGTAGTACATTCTTCGTTTTTAATTATATGTTCCGGTGGCATATAAATTGCTGACACTACAAAAGATTCCGATAGCGTTTCAATTTTTATATTTGTGGCTTGCAAATATTCTTTCCAGTATTTTACAAGTTCATAATGTTTGATTGAATTTTTTACAATAATTGCAGTTCCACCATGAGCCGTTCCGTCAGGATGATTTGTTGAATATATTGAATAATTTGGTACTTTAAGGTAGTTTTTATTCGTGAAATGAGTTTCTGATATAAGTATTATATCTAGTTGGTGGTTAATAATAAATGATTTTAATTCTTGGCTATGTTGAGCCAAGCCGTTGGCATTCCATAATACAATTTTCATCTGAGTATTCATTTTATTTTTGAAATTAATGTTGTTAAAATATTTAACATTGTGTCCATACGTTCCATTAGATTACATAACATTTGTTCTAGATTTTTATTAGAATTACATTGTGTGTTTAATTCCGGGGTAACGATTTCATTAGCTGGCGTCTCGACTTGTGAATTTTTTGCAGTATTTGCATTAATATTAGTAGGTTGCTGATTAGACATTTTTGCAACACTTGCATATGTATTGTTATTGTTTACATATTGTGCTGGACGGATGTTGACATTATTATTTGTAGGTCGTTGAGTAATTTGTTTAGTACGTAAAGTGGGATATTTTCTTTTTTGAATCTCTTTGTATATTGCGCAACCTTTGTAATTTGCAGGGTGTTTTCCATCACATAAGGCACAGGTTGCATCTGTATTAGATGTTTTTTCACACGTAGATGTATGATGATTTTTCCCACATTTCACACAGCGTGCTTGCCGCTCGCAGTAGTTATGGGTATGTCCGTATCTTTGGCAATTAGTACACTGTACGATTTGTCGTTTTACTCGCGGAGGTTCGCATTCAATTTTGCAGTTTAATAAATATTTAATGTCGTATACTTTTTTATTATTTTCCTGCTGTTCTAAGTCCACATAAAACATGGTAAGCGGCTGTTTAGTTTTCCAATTTTTAATATTGTGAATATTAATAACTTTGTGACCATACGACTCTATTTCAGTTTTCAAATATTCTATATCCGCAGAGTAGTGGATATTTCTTAGGACTGTTCTAAAGTTTCTTTTCTGTTTTAACTGATATGTATGAAAAGCCGTTTTTTTCCCTGTTAAGGTCTTAATGATTTTTGTGTAACTCTCAGATGTATGGGGTTGGACTTTAACCTGATTGTTTGACATTGACTTTAAAAAATAATCATCCTTGGCTACTAAGTTCAATATTTCCAGTACTGGTTGCAATTTAATTATATCAGGAATAAAAATAGGTGGCGGTATAGGTTCTCGTTTTTCAACTGTATTTTCGTCATCATTATCATTTTCTGGGTCTTGATTAGTTAATTCCTGGAATCTATTTTGAAAATTTATCCTTACCACAAAATCAGTTAGAGTTTTTTGTCTGACGTTCGCGCCGTTCGATAAAGATGGAAAAATCTGGGAGTATCCTGTAGGAGAGTTTTGAGTTTGAGGCTGATTTTCGATTTCGGATATCTGTGTAAAGGGAATTGGAGTATTAGTTTGGAGAGGATTCTGAGAAGCGTTCGTTATGGGGTTGGCTGGGGGCATATTCGTTGATGAAAGTGTCTGAGGATAAGTCGTAGTTGGTGTTGTATTGGAATTTCTAAGTGGTGAATGGTTAATAGGCATAGCTAGGTTGGTTGGGGATGTGCCGGGTTGATTTACTGAGCTTGGCTGGTTTCTAAGTACCAATGCTGCATTCTTAAGCTCTGGCGGTATAGATGTTTTCCCGCTAGGTGGAATCAAAAAGAAGACGCTGTCTCTTTTTGTTATTTTAGCTATTGACTTTTCAATCTTCTTCGACATAATTCATTGCGATGAACACAGGAAATAAATTTGCACTGTAAGCACACACTGTATGACACAATTTTCGACACTGCACGCACACGAAATAGAACCACACGTCTGCACTGCTCGACGGTTGTAAGCCAACTTTAGCTAAAATATGATGAAGAATTATAAAATTCGGGCGCGGAAGCAAATATTTTTATGATTTTTAACAAAAATAAAGTTAGATTTTAACTATTCTTGATGAATACGTTGTATATTATAAGCTACATGAGCTGGATTATAGAATATCTACCACACTTGAAATAGCAATTTTTTTGTTGCAATGTTTTCTTTTAGCTAAAATATGATGAAGAATTATAAAATTCAGGCGCGGAAGCAAATATTTGTATGATTTTTTACAAATATAATGTCAGATTGTACCTATTTTTGATGAATAGGTTGTATATTTTAAGCTACATGGGCTGGATTGTAGAATACCTACAACACTTGAAATAGCAATTTTCTTGTTGCAATGTTTTCTTTCAGCTAAAATATGATAAAGAATTATAAAATTCGGGCGCCGAAGCAAAAATTTATATGATTTTTTACAAAAATAAAGTTAGATTTTAACTATTCTTGATGAATACGTTGTATATTATAAGCTACATGGGCTGGATTGTAGATTAACCTACCACACTTGAAATAGCAATTTTCTTGTTGCAATGTTTTCTTTCAGCTAAAATATGATAAAGAATTATAAAATTCGGGCGCGGAAGCAAATATTTATATGATTTTTTACAAAAATAATGTCAGATTTTACCTATTTTTAAAATGGATATTTTTGTTAAAACATTCATATTCTTGCTTTAGGATCTATACTATGGATGGTTTAAAGCATTGGACATGCAAAAGTGACCAAAACGTGGTTTCAATCAGATAACAAACATTTAATTTTCGGGTGTCATTTTAATGAATACGTTGTATATTGTAAGCTACATGGGCTGGATTCGAGAAAAACCTACCACATTTGAAATAGCAATTTTATTGTTGCAATGTTTTCTTTCAGCTAAAATATGATGAACAATTATAAAATTCGGGCGCGCAAGCAAATATTTTATATTATTTTTTACAAAAATAAAGTCAGATTTTACCTATTCTTGATGAATACGTTGTATATTGTAAGCTATCTGGGATAAATTCTAGAATACCTACCACACTTGAAATAGCAACTTTCTTGTTGCAATGTTTTCTTTTAGCTAAAATATGATAAAGAATTATAAAATTGGGGCGCGAATGCAAATATTTATATGATTTTTACAAAAATAAAGTCAGATTTTACCTATTTATAAAATGGATATTTTTGTTAAAACATACATATTCATGCTTTAGGATCTATACAATGGATGGTTTTTAACATTGGACATGCAAAAGTGACCAAAACGTGGTACCAATCAGATAACAAACATTCAATTTTCGGGTGTCATTTTAATAAATACGTTGTATATTGTAAGCTACATGGGCTGGCTTCTAGAATACCTACCACACTTAAAAGAGCAATTTTCTTGTTGCAATGTTTTCTTTTAGCTAAAATATGATGTCGAATTATAAAATTCAGGCGCGGAAGTATATATTTATATGATTTTTTACAAAAATAAAGTCAGATTTTACCTATTCTTGATGAATACGTTGTATATTGTAAGCTACATGGGCTGGAGTCTAGGATACATACCACACTGGAAATAGCAATTTTCTTATTGCAATGTTTTCTTTTAGCTAAAATATGATGAAGAATTATAAAATTCTGGCGCGGAAGCAAATATTTATATGATTTCTTCCAAAAATTAAGTTAGATTTTAACTATTCTTGATGATACGTTGTATATTGTAATCTACACGGGCTGGATTCTAGAATACCTACCACATTTGAAATAGAAATTTTCTTGTTGCAATGTTTTCTTTTAGCTAAAATATGATGTCGAATTATAAAATTCGGGCGCGGAAGCAAATATTTATATGATTTTTTACAAAAATAAAGTTAGATTTTACCTATTCTTGATGAATACGTTGTACATTGTAAGTTTCATGATCTAGATTCTAGAATACCTACCACACATTAAATAGCAATTTTCTTGTTTTCAATGTTTTCTTTTAGCTAAAATATGATGAAGAATTATAAAATTCGGGCGCGGAAGCAAATATTTATATGATTTTCTACAAAAATAAAGTCAGATTTTACCTAGTCTTGATGAATACGTTGTATATTGTAAGCTACATGATCTGGATTCTAGAATACCTACCACACTTAAAATAGCAATTTTCTTGCAATGTTTTCTTTTAGCTAAAATATGATGAACAATTATAAAATTCGGGCGCGGAAGCAAATATTTATATGATTTTTTACAAAAATAAAGTCAGAGATTACCTATTCTTGAAATGGATATTTTTGTTAAAACATTCATATTCATGCTTTATGATCTATACTATGGATAGTTTTAAGCATTGGACATGCAAAAGTGACCAAACCGTGGTACCAATCAGATAATAAACATACAATTTTCGGATGTCATTTTAATGAATACGTTGTATATTGTAAGCTACATGGGCTGGATTCTGGAATACATACTACACTTAAAATAGAAATTTTCTTGTTGCAATGTTTTATTTTTGCTAAAATATGATGTCGAATTATAAAATTCGGGCACGGAAGCAAATATTTATATGATTTTTTACAAAAATAATGTTAGATTTTACCTATTCTTGATGAATACGTTTTATATTGTAAGCTACATGATCTGGATTCTAGAATACCTACCACACTTGAAATAGCAATTTTCTAGTTGCAATGATTTCTTTTAGCTAAAATATGATGAAGAATTATAAAATTCGGGCGCGGAAGAAAATATTTATATGATTTTTTACAAAAATAAAATTAGATTTTAACTATTCTTGATGAATACGTTGTATATTGTAAGCTACATGGGCTAGGTTCTAGAATTCCTACCACACTTGAAATAGCAATTTTCTTGGTGCAATGTTTTCTTTCAGCTCAAATATGATGAATAATTATAAAATTCGGGCGCGAAAGCAAATTTTTATATAATTTTTTACAAAAATAAAGTCAGATTTTACCTATTCTTGATGAATACGTGATATATTGTAAGATACATGATCTGGATTCTAGAATACCTACCACACTTGAAATAGCAATTTTCTAGTTGCAATGTTTTCTTTTAGCTAAAATATGATGAAGATTTATAAAATTCTGGCGCGGAAGCAAATATTTATATGATTTCTTACAAAAATTAAGTTAGATTTTAACTATTCTTGATGATACTTTGTATATTGCAATCTACATGGGATGGATTCTAGAATACCTACCACATTTGAAATAGCAATTTTCTTGTTGCAATGTTTTCTTTTAGCTAAAATATGATGTCGAATTATAAAATTCGGGCGCGGAAGCAAATATTTATGATTTTTTACAAAATTAAAGTTAGATTTTACCTATTCTTGATGAATACGTTGTACATTGTAAGCTACATGGGCTGGATTCTAGGATACATACCACACTGGAAATAACAACTTTCTTGTTGCAATGTTTTCTTTTAGTTAAAATATGATAAAGAATCATATAATTCGGGCGCGGGAGCAAATATTTATATGATTTTTAGAAAAATAAAGTCAGATTTTACCTATTCTTGAAATGGATATTTTTGTTAAAATATTCATATTCATGCTTTAGGATCTATACTATAGATAATTTTAGCCTTGGACATGCAAAAGTGACCAAAACGTGGTACCATTTAGATAATAAACATTCAGTTTTCGGGTGTCATTTTAATGAATACGTTGTATATTGTAAGCTACATGGGCTGGATTCTGGAATACATACTACACTTAAAATAGCAATTTTCTTGTTGCAATGTTTTATTTTAGCTAAAATATGATGTCGAATTATAAAATTCGGGCACGGAAGCAAATATTTATATGATTTTTTACAAAAATAATGTTAGATTTTACCTATTCTTGATGAATACGTTTTATATTGTAAGCTACATGATCTGGATTCTAGAATACCTACCACACTTGAAATAGCAATTTTCTAGTTGCAATGGTTTCTTTTAGCTAAAATATGATGAAGAATTATAAAATTCGGGCGCGGAAGCAAATATTTATATGATTTTTTACAAAAATAAAATTAGATTTTAACTATTCTTGATGAATACGTTGTATATTGTAAGCTACATGGTCTGTAAACTAGAATACCTACCAAACTTGAAATAGCAATTTTCTTGTTGCAATGTTTTCCTTTACCTAAAATATGATGTCGAATTATAAAATTCGGGCGCGGAAGCAAATATTTATATGATTTTTTACAAAAATAATGTTAGATTTTACCTATTCTTGATGAATACGTGATATATTGTAAGATACCTGATCTGGATTCTAGAATACCTACCACACTTGAAATAGCAATTTTCTAGTTGCAATGTTTACTTTTAGCTAAAATATGATGATGAACTATAAAATTCTGGCGCGGAAGCAAATATTTATATGATTTCTTACAAAAATTAAGTTAGATTTTAACTATTCTTGATGATACGTTGTTTATTGCAATCTACATGGGCTGGATTCTAGAATACCTACCACATTTGAAATAGCAATTTTCTTGTTGCAATGTTTTCTTTTAGCTAAAATATGATGTCGAATTATAAAATTCGGGCGCGGAAGCTAATATTTATGATTTTTTACAAAAATAAAGTTAGATTTTACCTATTCTTGATGAATACGTTGTACATTGTAAGCTACATGGGCTGGATTCAAGGATACATACCACACTGGAAATAGCAATTTTCTTGTTGCAATGTTTTCTTTTAGCTAAAATATGATAATGAATCATAATATTCGGGCGCGGGAGCAAATATTTATATGATTTTTAGAAAAATAAAGTCAGATTTGACCTATTCTTGAAATGGATATTTTTGTTAAAATATTCATATTCATGCTTTAGGATCTATACTATGGATAATTTTAGCCTTGGACATGCAAAAGTGACCAAAACGTGGTACCATTTAGATAATAAACATTCAGTTCTCGGGTGTCATTTTAATGAATACGTTGTATATTGTAAGCTACATGGGCTGGATTCTGGAATAACTACCATACTTGAAATAACAAATTTCTTGTTGCAATGTTTTCTTTTAGTTAAAATATGATGAAGAATTTTTATATAATTTTTTACAAAAATAAAGTCAGATTTTACCTATTCTTGATGAATACGTGATATATTGTAAGATACATGATCTGGATTCTAGAATACCTACCACACTTGAAATAGCAATTTTCTAGTTGCAATGTTTTCTTTTAGCTAAAATATGATGAAGATTTATAAAATTCTGGCGCGGAAGCAAATATTTATATGATTTCTTACAAAAATTAAGTTAGATTTTAACTATTCTTGATGATACTTTGTATATTGCAATCTACATGGGATGGATTCTAGAATACCTACCACATTTGAAATAGCAATTTTCTTGTTGCAATGTTTTCTTTTAGCTAAAATATGATGTCGAATTATAAAATTCGGGCGCGGAAGCAAATATTTATGATTTTTTACAAAAATAAAGTTAGATTTTACCTATTCTTGATGAATACGTTGTACATTGTAAGCTACATGGGCTGGATTCTAGGATACATACCACACTGGAAATAACAACTTTCTTGTTGCAATGTTTTCTTTTAGTTAAAATATGATAATGAATCATATAATTCGGGCGCGGGAGCAAATATTTATATGATTGTTAGAAAAATAAAGTCAGATTTTACCTATTCTTGAAATGGATATTTTTGTTAAAATATTCATATTCATGCTTTAGGATCTATACTATAGATAATTTTAGCCTTGGACATGCAAAAGTGACCAAAACGTGGTACCATTTAGATAATAAACATTCAGTTTTCGGGTGTCATTTTAATGAATACGTTGTATATTGTAAGCTACATGGGCTGGATTCTGGAATACATACTACACTTAAAATAGCAATTTTCTTGTTGCAATGTTTTATTTTAGCTAAAATATGATGACGAATTATAAAATTCGGGCACGGAAGCAAATATTTATATGATTTTTTACAAAAATAATGTTAGATTTTACCTATTCTTGATGAATACGTTTTATATTGTAAGCTACATGATCTGGATTCTAGAATACCTACCACACTTGAAATAGCAATTTTCTAGTTGCAATGGTTTCTTTTAGCTAAAATATGATGAAGAATTATAAAATTCGGGCGCGGAATCAAATATTTATATGATTTTTTACAAAAATAAAATTAGATTTTAACTATTCTTGATGAATACGTTGTATATTGTAAGCTACATGGGCTGTAAACTAGAATACCTACCAAACTTGAAATAGCAATTTTCTTGTTGCAATGTTTTCCTTTACCTAAAATATGATGTCGAATTATAAAATTCGGGCGCGGAAGCAAATATTTATATGATTTTTTACAAAAATAATGTTAGATTTTACCTATTCTTGATGAATACGTGATATATTGTAAGATACCTGATCTGGATTCTAGAATACCTACCACACTTGAAATAGCAATTTTCTAGTTGCAATGTTTACTTTTAGCTAAAATATGATGATGAACTATAAAATTCTGGCGCGGAAGCAAATATTTATATGATTTCTTACAAAAATTAACTTAGATTTTAACTATTCTTGATGATACGTTGTTTATTGCAATCTACATGGGCTGGATTCTAGAATACCTACCACATTTGAAATAGTAATTTTCTTGTTGCAATGTTTTCTTTTAGCTAAAATATGATGTCGAATTATAAAATTCGGGCGCGGAAGCTAATATTTATGATTTTTTACAAAAATAAAGTTAGATTTTACCTATTCTTGATGAATACGTTGTAGATTGTAAGCTACATGGGCTGGATTCTAGGATACATACCACACTGGAAATAGCAATTTTCTTGTTGCAATGTTTTCTTTTAGCTAAAATATGATAATGAATCATAATATTCGGGCGCGGGAGCAAATATTTATATGATTTTTAGAAAAATAAAGTCAGATTTTACCTATTCTTGAAATGGATATTTTTGTTAAAATATTCATATTCATGCTTTAGGATCTATACTATGGATAATTTTAGCCTTGGACATGCAAAAGTGACCAAAACGTGGTACCATTTAGATAATAAAACATTCAGTTCTCGGGTGTCATTTTAATGAATACGTTGTATATTGTAAGCTACATGGGCTGGATTCTGGAATACCTACCATACTTGAAATAGCAATTTTCTTGTTGCAATGTTTTCTTTTAGTTAAAATATGATGAAGAATTATAAAAATCCGGGCGCGAAAGCAAATAGTTATATGATTTTTTACAAAAATAAAGTCAGATTTTACCTATTCTTGATGAATACGTTGTATATTGTAAGCTACATGGGCTGGATTGTAGGATACCTACCACTCTTGAAATAGCAATTTTCTTATTGCAAAGTTTTCTTCTAGGTAAAGTATAATGAAGAATCATAAAATTCGGGCGCGGAAGCAAATATTTATATGATTTCTCACAAAAATAAAGTTAGATTTTAACAATTCTTGATGGATACGTTGTATATTGTAATCGACATGGGCTGGATTCTAGAATACCTACCACATTTGAAGTAGCAATTTTCTTGCTGCAATGTTTTCTTTTAGCTAAAATATGATGAAGAATTATAAAATTCGGGCGCGGAAGCAAATATTTGTATGATTTTCTACAAAAATAAAGTCAGATTTTACCTATTCTTGATGAATACGTTGTATATTGTCAGCTATATGATCTGGATTCTAGAATACCTACCACACTTGAAATAGCAATTTTCTACTTGCAATGTTTACTTTTAGCTAAAATATGATGAAGAATTATAAAATTCTGGCGCGGAAGAAAATATTTATATGATTTCTTACAAAAATTAAGTTAAATTTTAACTATTCTTGATGATACGTTGTTTATTGCAATCTACTTGGGCTGGATTCTAGAATACCTACCACATTTGAAATAGCAATTTTCTTGTTGCAATGTTTTCTTTTAGCTAAAATATGGTGTCGAATTATAAAATTCGGGCGCGGAAGCAAATATTTATGATTTTTTACAAAAATAAAGTTAGATTTTACCTATTCTTGATGAATACGTTGTACATTGTAAGCTACATGGGCTGGATTCTAGGATACATACCACACTGGAAATAGCAATTTTCTTGTTGCAATGTTTTCTTTTAGCTAAAATATGATAATGAATCATAGAATTCGGGCGCGGGAGCAAATATTTATATGATTTTTAGAAAAATAAAGTCAGATTTTACCTATTCTTGAAATGGATATTTTTGTTAAAATATTCATATTCATGCTTTAGGATCTATATTATGGATAATTTTAGCCTTGGACATGCAAAAGTGACCAAAAAGTGGTACCATTTAGATAATAAACATTCAGTTTTCGGGTGTCATTTTAATGAATACGTTGTATATTGTAAGCTACATGGGCTGGATTCTGGAATACCTACCATACTTGAAATAGCAATTTTCTTGTTGCAATGTTTTCTTTTAGTTAAAATATGATGAAGAATTATAAAATCCGGGCGCGAAAGCAAATAGTTATATGATTTTTTACAAAAATAAAGTCAGATTTTACCTATTCTTGATGAATACGTTGTATATTGTAAGCTACATGGGCTGGATTGTAGGATACCTACCACACTTGAAATAGCAATTTTCTTATTGCAAAGTTTTCTTCTAGCTAAAGTATAATGAAGAATCATAAAATTCGGGCGCGGAAGCAAATATTTATATGATTTCTTACAAAAATAAAGTTAGATTTTAACAATTCTTGATGGATACGTTGTATATTGTAATCGACATGGGCTGGATTCTAGAATACCTACCACATTTGAATTAGCAATTTTCTTGCTGCAATGTTTTCTTTTAGCTAAAATATGATGAAGAATTATAAAATTCGGGCGCGGAAGCAAATATTTGTATGATTTTCTACAAAAAAAAAGTCAGATTTTACCTATTCTTGATGAATACGTTGTATATTGTCAGCTATATGGGCTGGATTCTAGAATACCTACCACACATGAAATAGCAATTTTCCTGTTGCAATGTTTTCTTTTAGGTAAACTATGATAAAGAATTATAAAATTCGGGCGCGGAAGCAAATATTTATATGATTTTTTACAAAATTAAAGTCAGATTTTACCTATTCTTGAAATGGATATTTTTGTTAAAACATTCATATTTATGATTTAGGATCTATATTATGAATGGTTTTAAGAATTGGACATGCAAAGGTGACCAAAACGTGGTACCAATCAGATAATAAACATTTCATTTTCGGGTGTCATTTTAATGAATACATTGTATAATGATAGCTACATGGGCTGGATTTTAGAATACCTAAAACACCTGAAGTAGCAATTTTCTTGTTGCAATGTTTTCTTTTAGATAAAATATGATAAAAAATTATCAAATTTGGGCGCAGAAGCAAATATTTTTATGTTTTTTTCCAAAAACGAAAGTCAGATTTTACCTATTCTTGATGAATACGTTGTATAATGTAAGCTACATGGGCTGGATTCTAGAATACTTACCACACTTGAAATATCAATTTTCTTGTTGCAATGGTTTCTTTTAGCTAAAATATGATAAAGGACTATAAAATTCAGGCGCGGAAGCAAATATTTATATGATTTTTTACAAAAATAAAGTCAGATTTTACCTGTTCTTGATGAATACGTTGTATATTGTAAGTTACATGGGCTGGATTCTAGAATACCTACCACACTTGAAATAGCAATTTTCTTGTTGCAATGTTTTCTTTTAGCTAAATTATGATAAAACTTATTAAATTCGGGCACGGAAACAAATATTTATATGAATTTTTACAAAAATATAGTCAGATTTTACCTAATCTTGAAATGGATATTTTTGTTAAAACATTCATATTCATGCTTTAGGATCTCTACTGTGGATAATTTTAGCATTAGACATGCAAAAGTGACCAAAAAGTGGTACCAATCAGATAATAAACATTCAATTTTCAGATGTCATTTTAATGATTACGTTGTATATTGTAAGCTACATGGGCTGGAATTTAGAATACCTACCACACTTGAAATAGCAATTTTCTTGTTGCAATGTTTTCTTTTAGCTAAAATATGATAAAGAATTATAAAATTCGGGCGCGGAAACAAATATTTATATGATTTTTAACAAAAATAAAGTCAGATTTTACCTATTCTTGAAATGGATATTTTTGTTAAAACATTCATATTCATGCTTTAGGATCTATACTATGGATGTTTTTAAGCATTGGACATACAAAAGTGACCAAAACATGATACTAATCAGATAATAAACATTCAAATTTCGGGTGCTATTTTAATGAATACGTTGTATATTGTAAACTACATGGGCTGGATTCTAGAATAGCTACCACACTTGAAATAGCAATTTTCCTGTTGCAATGTTTTCTTTTAGGTAAACTATGATAAAGAATTATAAAATTCGGGCGCGGAAGCAAATATTTATATGATTTTTTACAAAATTAAAGTCAGATTTTACCTATTCTTGAAATGGATATTTTTATTAAAACATTCATATTTATGATTTAGGATCTATATTATGAATGGTTTTAAGCATTGGACATGCAAAGGTGACCAAAACATGGTACCAATCAGATAATAAATATTTCATTTTCGGGTGTCATTTTAATGAATACATTGTATAATGATAGCTACATGGGCTGGATTTTAGAATACCTAAAACACCTGAAATAGCAATTTTCTTGTTGCAATGTTTTCTTTTAGCTAAAATATGATAAAAAATTATCAAATTTGGGCGCAGAAGCAAATATTTGTATGATTTTTTACCAAAACAAAAGTCAGATTTTACCTATTCTTGATGAATACGTTGTATAATGTAAGCTACATGGGCTGGATTCTAGAATACTTACCACACTTGAAATATCAATTTTCTTGTTGCAATGGTTTCTTTTAGCTAAAATATGATAAAGGACTATAAAATTCAGGCGCGGAAGCAAATATTTATATGATTTTTTACAAAAATAAAGTCAGATTTTACCTGTTCTTGATGAATACGTTGTATATTGTAAGTTACATGGGCTGGATTCTAGAATACCTACCACACTAGAAATAGCAATTTTCTTGTTGCAATGTTTTCTTTTAGCTAAATTATGATAAAACTTATGAAATTCGGGCACGGAAACAAATATTTATATGAATTTTTACAAAAATATAGTCAGATTTTACCTATTCTTGAAATGGATATTTTTGTTAAAACATTCATATTCATGCTTTAGGATCTCTACTATGGATAATTTTAGCATTAGACATGCAAAAGTGACCAAAAAGTGGTACCAATCAGATAATAAACATTCAATTTTCAGATGTCATTTTAATGATTACGTTGTATATTGTAAGCTACATGGGCTGGAATTTAGAATACCTACCACACTTGAAATAGCAATTTTCTTGTTGCAATGTTTTCTTTTAGCTAAAATATGATAAAGAATTATAAAATTCGGGCGCGGAAACAAATATTTATATGATTTTTAACAAAAATAAAGTCAGATTTTACCTATTCTTGAAATGGATATTTTTGTTAAAACATTCATATTCATGCTTTAGGATCTATACTATGGATGTTTTTAAGCATTGGACATACAAAAGTGACCAAAACATGATACTAATCAGATAATAAACATTCAATTTTCGGGTGCTATTTTAATGAATACGTTGTATATTGTAAACTACATGGGCTGGATTCTAAAATACCTACCACACTTGAAATAGCAATTTTCTTGTTGCAATGTTTTCTTTTAGCTAAAATATTATGACAAATTATAAAATTCGGGCGCGGAAGCAAATATTTATAAAATATTTTACAAAAAAAAGTCAGATTTTACCTATTCTTGAAATGGATATTTTTGTTAAAACATTCACATTCATGCTTTAGGATCTATGCTATAAATGGTTTTAAGCATTGGACATGCAAAAGAGACAAAAAACTTGGTATCAGTCAGATAATAAACATTCAATAATCGGGTGTCATTTTAATGAATACGTTGTATATTGTAAGCTACATGGGTTGGATTCTATAATACCTACCATACTTGAAGTAGCAATTTTCTTGTTGCAATGTTTTCTTTTAGCTAATATATGATGAAGAATTATAAAATTCGGGCGCGGAAGCAAATATGTATATGATTTTTTACAAAAATAAAATCAGATTTTACCTATTCTTGATGAATAACTTGTATATTGTAAGCTACATAGGCTGGATTCTAGAATACCTACCACACTTGAAATAGAAATTTTCTCAGATTTTACCTGTTCTAGATGAATACGTTGTATATTGTAAGCTACATTGGCTGGATTCTAGAATACCTACCACACTTAAAATAGCAATTTTCTTGTTGCAATGTTTTCTTTTAGCTAAAATATGATGAAGAATTATAAAATTCGGGCGCGGAAGCAAATATTAATATGATTTTTTACAAAAATAAAGTCAGATTTTACCTATTCTAGATGAATACGTTGTATATTGTAAGCTACATTGGCTGGATTTTAGAATACCTACCACACTTAAAATAGCAATTTTCTTGTTGCAATGTTTTCTTTTAGCTAAAATATGATAAAGAATTATAAAATTCGGACGCGGAAGCAAATATTTCTGTGATTTTTTACAAGATTAAAATCACATTTTCCCTATTCTTGAAATGGGTATTTTTGTTAAAACATTCATATTCTTGCTTTAGGATCTATACTATGGATGGTTTTAAGCAATAGACATGCAAAAGTGACCAAAACGTGGTACCAATCAGATAATAAACATTAAATTTTCGGGTATCATTTGAATGAATACGTTGTATATTGTATGATACATGGGCTGTAAACTAAAATACCTACCAAACTTGAAATAGCAATTTTCTTGTTGCAATGTTTTCCTTTACCTAATATAAGATAAAGAATTATAAAATTCGAACGCGGAAGCAAATATTTATATGATTTTTTACAAAAATAAAGTCAGATTTTACCTATTCTTGATGAATACGTTGTATATTGTAAGCTACATGGGCTGAATTCTAGAATACCAACCACACATGAAATAGCAATTTTCTTGTTGCAATGTTTTCTTTTAGCTAAATTATGATGAAGAATTATAAAATTCAGGCGCGGAAGTAAATATTTATATGATTTTTTACAAAATAAAGTCAGATTTTACCTATTCTTGATGAATACGTTGTATATTGTAAGCTACATGGGCTGGATTCTAGAATACCTACCACACTTGAAATAGCAATTTTCTTGTTGCAATGTTTTCTTTTAGCTAAAATATGATAAAAAATTATCAGATTTGGGCGCAGAAGCAAATATTTGTATGATTTTTTACCAAAACAAAAGTCAGATTTTACCTATTCTTGATGAATACGTTGTATAATGTAAGCTACATGGGCTGGATTCTAGAATACTTACCACACTTGAAATATCAATTTTCTTGTTGCAATGGTTTCTTTTAGCTAAAATATGATAAAGGACTATAAAATTCAGGCGCGGAAGCAAATATTTATATGATTTTTTACAAAAATAAAGTCAGATTTTACCTTTTCTTGATGAATACGTTGTATATTGTAAGTTACATGGGCTGGATTCTAGAATACCTACCACACTTGAAATAGCAATTTTCTTGTTGCAATGTTTTCTTTTAGCTAAAATATGATAAAACTTATAAAATTCGGGCACGGAAACAAATATTTATATGAATTTTTACAAAAATATAGTCAGATTTTACCTATTCTTGAAATGGATATCTTTGTTAAAACATTCATATTCATGCTTTAGGATATCTACTATGGATAATTTTAGCATTAGACATGCAAAAGTGACCAAAAAGTGGTACCAATCAGATAATAAACATTCAATTTTCAGATGTCATTTTAATGATGACGTTGTATATTGTAAGCTACATGGGCTGGATTTTAGAATACCTACCACACTTGAAATAGCAATTTTCTTGTTGCAATGTTTTCTTTTAGCTAAAATATGATAAAGAATTATAAAATTCGGACGCGGAAACAAATATTTATATGATTTTTAACAAAAATAAAGTCAGATTTTACCTATTCTTGAAATATATATTTTTGTTAAAACATTCATATTCATGCTTTAGGATCTATACTATGGATGTTTTTAAGCATTGGACATACAAAAGTGACCAAAACATGATACTAATCAGATAATAAACATTCAATTTTCGGGTGCTATTTTAATGAATACGTTGTATATTGTAAACTACATGGGCTGGATTCTAAAATACCTACCACACTTGAAATAGCAATTTTCTTGTTGCAATGTTTTATTTAAGCTAAAATATTATGACAAATTATAAAATTCGGGCGCGGAAGCAAATATTTATAAAATATTTTACAAAAAAAAGTCAGATTCTTGAAATGGATATTTTTGTTAAAACATTCATATTCATGCTTTAGGATCTATGCTATAAATGGTTTTAAGCATTGGACATGCAAAAGAGACAAAAAACTTGGTATCAATCAGATAATAAACATTCAATAATCGGGTGTCATTTTAATGAATACGTTGTATATTGTAAGCTACATGGGTTGGATTCTATAATACCTACCATACTTGAAGTAGCAATTTTCTTGTTGCAATGTTTTCTTTTAGCTAATATATGATGAAGAATTATAAAATTCGGGCGCGGAAGCAAATATGTATATGATTTTTTACAAAAATAAAATCAGATTTTACCTATTCTTGATGAATACGTTGTATATAGTAATCTACATTAGCTGGATTTTAGAATACCTATCACACTTAATATAGCAATTTTCTTGTTGCAATGTTTTCTTTTAGCTAAAATATGATAAAGAATTATAAAATTCGGACGCGGAAGCAAATATTTATGTGATTTTTTACAAAATTAAAGTCAGATTTTCCCTATTCTTGAAATGGGTATTTTTGTTAAAACATTCATATTCTTGCTTTAGGATCTATACTATGGATGGTTTTAAGCAATAGACATGCAAAAGTGACCAAAACGTGGTACCAATCAGATAATAAACATTAAATTTTCGGGTATTATTTTAATGAATACGTTGTATATTGTATGATACATGGGCTGTAAACTAGAATACCTACCACACTTGAAATAGCAAATTTCTTGTTGCAATGTTTTCCTTTACCTAATATAAGATAAAGAATTATAAAATTCGAACGCGGAAGCAAATATTTATATGATTTTTTACAAAAATAAAGTCAGATTTTACCTATTTTTGATAAATACGTTGTATATTGTAAGCTACATGGGCTGAATTCTAGAATACCAACCACACATGAAATAGCAATTTTCTTGTTGCAATGTTTTCTTTTAGCTAAATTATGATGAATAATTATAAAATTCAGGCGCGGAAGCAAATATTTATATGATTTTTTACAAAATAAAGTCAGATTTTACCTATTCTTGATGAATACGTTGTATATTGTAAGCTACATGGGCTGGATTCTAGAATACCTACCACACTTGAAACAGCAATTTTCTTGTTGCTATGTTTTTTTTTAGCTAAAATATGATGAAGAATTATAAAATTCGGGTGCGGAAGCAAATAATTATATGATTATTTACAAAATTAAAGTCAGATTTTACCTATTCTTGAAATGGATATTTTTGCTAAACATTCATATTCTTGCATTAGGATCTATACTATGGATTTTTTTAAGCAATAGACTTGCAAAAGTGACCAAAACGTAGTACCAATCAGATAATAAACATTAAATTTTCCGGTATCATTTTAATGAATACATTGTATATTGTAAGAAACATGGGCTGAATTCTAGAATACCTACCACACTTGAAATAGCAATTTTGTCAGATTTTAACTATTATAGATAAATACGTCGTATATTGTAAGCTACATTGGCTAGATTCTAGAATATCTACCACACTTAAAATAGCAATTTTCTTGTTGCAATGTTTTCTTTTAGCTAAAATATGATAAAGAATTATAAAATTCGGGCGCGGAATCTAATATTTATATGATTTTTAATAAAAATAAAGTCAGATTTTACCTATTCTTGAAATGGATATTTTTGTTAAAACATTCATATTCATGCTTTAGGATCTATACTATGGATAATTTTAGCATTGGACATGCAAAAGTGACCAAAACGTGGTACCAATCAGATAATAAACATTCAATTTTCAGATGTCATTTTAATGATTACGTTGAATATTGTAAGCTACATGGGCTGGATTTTAGAATACCTACCCCACTTGAAATAGCAATTTTCTTGTTGTAATGTTTTCTTTTAGCTAAAATATGATGACGAATTATAAAATTCGGACGCAGAAGCAAATATTTATATGATTTTTTACAAAATTAAAGTCAGATTTTACGTATTCTTGAAATGGGTATTTTTGTTAAAACATTCATATTCTTGCTTTAGGATCTATACTATGGATGGTTTTAGCAATAGACATGCAAAAGTGACTAAAACGTGGTACCAATCAGATAATAAACATTAAATTTTCGGGTATCATTTTAATGGATACGTTGTATATTGTAAGATACATGGGCTGTAAACTAGAATATCTACCAAACTTGAAATAGCAATTTTCTTGTTGCAATGTTTTTTTTTAACTAAAATATGTAGAAGAATTATAAAATTCGGGCGCGGAAGCAGATGTTTATATGATTTTTTACAAAAATAAAGTCAGGTTTTACCTATTCTAGATGAATACGTTGTATATTGTAAGCTACATTGGCTGGATTTTAGAATACCTACCACACTTAAAATAGCAATTTTCTTGTTGCAATGTTTTCTTTTAGCTAAAATATGATAAAGAATTATAAAATTCGGGCGCGGAACAAATATTTATATAATTTTTTCAAAAATAAAGTCAGATTTTAGCCAATCTTGATGAATACGTTGTATATTGTAAGCTACATGGGCTGAATTCTAGAATACCAACCACACTTGAAATAGCAATTTTCTTGTTGCAATGTTTTCTATTAGCTAAAATATGATAAAGAATTATAAAATACAGACGCGGAAGCAAATTTTTATATGAATTTTTACAAAAATAAATACAGATTTTACCTATTCTTGATGAATACGTTGTATATTGTAAGCTACATTGGCTGGATTCTAGAATACCTACCACACTTGAAATAGCAATTTTCCTGTTGCAATGTTTTCTTTTAGCTAAAATATGATAAAGAATTATAAAATTCGGGCGCGGAAGCAAATATTTATATGATTTTTACAAAATTAAAGTCAGACTTTACCTATTCTTGAAATAGATATTTTTGTTAAAACATTAATATTTATGTTTTAGGATCTATATTATGGATGGGTTTAAGCATTGGACATGCAAAAGTGACCAAAACGTGGTACCAATCAGATAATAAACATTTTATTTTCTGGTGTCATTTTAATGAATACATTGTATAATGTAAGCTACATGGGCTGGATTCTAGAATACTTACCACACTTAAAATAGCAATTTTCTTTTTGCAATGTTTTCTTTTAGCTAAAATATGATAAAGAATTATAAAATTCAGGCGCGGAAGTAAATATTTATATGATTTTTTACAAAAATAAAGTCAGATTTTACCTATTCTTGATGAATACGTTGTATATTGTAAGCTACATGGGCTGGATTCTATGATACCTACCACACTTGAAATAGCAATTTTCTTGTTGCAATGTTTTCTTTTAGCTAAAATTTGATAAAGAACTATAAAATTCGGGCGCGGAAGCAAATATTTAAATGATTTTTTACAAAAATAAAGTCAGATCTTACCTATTCTTGAAATGGATATTTTTGTTAAAACATTCATATTCATGCTTTAGGGGAGAAATAATTGTAAATAATGGGCATATGTTGATATACAGTGGAGTGCCGAAAGAAAACAGAGCAGTAGCAGGAGTAGCTTGCCTAGTAAATAAAAAGTTAATAAACTACGTGCAGTCCTCCTGGGAAGGATGTAGTGAGAGGATCCTAAAAATCCAGTTGAAAATTGAAAAAGAAAGTGAAAAAACAATAATAATAATATATAGACCGGATGAAGATGAGTTAGTTGACATAAAAGACAAATTTTGGGAAGAATTAAATCTAGTTGCAGAGAATAGTAAAGGGGAAATTTATGTAATCGGAGTAGCCATAGGAGATGAAAACACTGCAAATACAGTGGGGATATATGGAGAAAACCGAAGAAATAATAACAGAAGAAGACTGATAGACTACTGTATATTAAATGACTTGTTAATTACTAATACGTTTTTTCAACATAAAAATGTACATTAATACACTAGACAAGGGCCAAGAGAAGAAGATAGATGAATAATAGAGTATATAGTTGTGGAAAACATAAAGAGAAATTTAGTACAGGATTGCAGAGTGAGGCGTGGTCCAGAAATCTTCAGCGATCACTTTCTCGTAGAAGCAAGAAATAAAAAAATGAGTAAAGATGAGAACACTAAAACTGAAGAAACAAGGATAATAGAATATGAGACAATAAAAACATACAAACTTAGATATATAATAACAGCGACAAAATATTTATTTATTAAAATCAATCCCACAGGATACGAGATCCCAATTATAGGATGGTTATACAAAAGATAATATCATAAATGTCACAAGTAAACATGAAAATAATCGATATATGAATATGTACAATAACAATCAAACTATACTGAAAAAGTAGCTGTGACTGTTTTTTAAAATTTAATTAACGAGTCGTGAAATATATCTAATTCTACTCTACATTTTGAACAAATTATATTGTTAAATATAGAACATAGTTGACGTATCGGGGATTTTGATTCGTAATTAGTTCTTACAAATGGTAATTTAAAAGGATTATTAGTCCTAGAAGAAGTCCTTGGCACATTAAATGGAATTTTAGCAAGACTGACTGGGTCATCTATATTCCCATTTAGTAGTTTATACAAATACATAGTGCATTGAATCTTGCGTCTGGATGACAAAGTAACAAAATTAAATTGTTTGAGAAGATCATTATAATTGTAATCAAAACAAGGATAATGTCCATGTATTCGAAGAAAACAGAGTTTCAGGAATTTTCGTTGAATTGATTCAAGGTTATAAATATTTTTGTTGTATATTGGAAGCCACACTTGCAGACAAAATTCTAGTTTTGATCTAACAAAGGCAAAATATAGATTTTTTAAAGTTAATATATTTTTAAACGATTTACTATTTCTTATAATAAAACCTAAATTTTTGTGAGCGTTAGTAATAATATAGTTAATGTGATGGTTGAAGGATAATTTCGAGTCTAAAATTACGCCAAGGTCCTTATACTGCATTACTCTACCAAGCATTGTGCTTTCCATTTTATATGCATAAGTATAAACAAATTTCTTTACGAAGTAACTCATTATTTTACACTTACTGAAATTAAAGAATAGTTTGGATGACCGACACCATGTTAATAAATTGTTTATATCAGATTGTAGAAGAATGCAATCATTTATTGAATTAATTTTTCGGAAGTGTTTAACATCATCAGCGTATAACACAACTTCGGAATATTAGACAAAATTGACAATGTCATTAATAAACAGAATGAATAGGAGAGGACTTAAATTAGAGCCTTGTGGAACTCCGGAGGTGGGGACGTAGGATTTAGAAATAAAATTGTTATATTTAACACATAATGAGCGATTAGTTAAATAGGATTTAAAGAATGCAAGAAGGTCATTCGACAATTGAAAATTCACATCTAGTTTATGAAGAAGAATGCTATGGTTAACACGATCAAAGGCCTCCGCAAAATCTGTATAAATGACATCCACCTGATTGTTGTCATGTAGAAGGTTCAGTGCTTTTTCTGTAAAATTCATTAAATTCGTGGTACTATTGACAAATCCATGTTGAAAGATGGAGATAGATTTTTGTACAGAATTGTATATGTGTTTGTATATGATAGATTCAAAAATTTTTGAGATGTTAGATAAGATGGCAATAGGTCGGTAATTAGAAATATCCGCTTTATCTCCTGATTTAAAAATGGGCGTAATTAATGATTTTTTCAAACAAGTTGGATTTTTTTTTATTGCCAAATTATATAGAAATTTTAGTGAAGCTATAAAATGATCATCACATCTCTTGATTATGTATGCAGGTAGATTGTCGGGGCCAGGATTACGAGAGGGTTTAAGTTTATTAATTGCAGATTTAATGTCATCACTAGTGAAGTTCTGTATAATTGTTGTGTTACTGGTATTGAGTGGAGTTGAAGTGGGGTTAATATTTATATCAGGTTCAGAATAAGCACTGGCAAAAAAATCTGCGAAGCCTTGGACGATATCAGGTGTACAATTGAACATTCGATCTTCAAAATGCATGCTACCAGGAATACGTGTAGTATTTTTTTTATTGTTAATATATGACCACAGTTTAGTGGGATCAGTTGAAATGGAATTTTCTATGTAAGCTAGATATTTTGAATGTTCAATTTTAATGTCCTTTTTAACCTGAGCATTTTTTTTTAAATTCTATCAAGTACTGATCATGTTTATGAATCTGGTATAGGTTGCGTAGTTCAGATTTTAACTTCATATTTTTGATTATTTGAGGAGTGAACCACGGTGGATATTTAGAGTGTTTACGTATAGTAATAGGAACACATTTATTGAAAATATCATATAGTACTTCATAGAATTTAGAAAATGCTGTGTCTACATCTTCACAAGAATACAGAGGTGTCCAGTCGACATTAGAGAGAGAAAGATACAAAAGATTGAAGTTGCATAACCGAAAATTATAATTATTTAGAGAATGATTAAATGTGGCGAAAGGGTATGAATAATGGGCCTGGAAGGAAGAAGTAATTGATAGAGTATGATGGTGTGAATCTTCGTCAACGAAGGGATCAAGGTTTTGAAGGACTGTGCAATATTTATTTGAGGCAACAATATCAAGAATTCTGTTATTGGAATTGGTAATAGTATTGTAGTTTCTAGCATTAGAGAAGGCACATAAATTTAGAAAGGAAGTAACAAAATTATCTCTACGCCTACAAGTTATATAATCAACAAGGTGTGTGATATTTGCATCACCGAGTAGTATAGCAGTGAGAGAGCTAGCTCATTTGGTGGGATCTCAGGGAGTGGGAGGAGTCAGAGGGGGGTAATAAGTATTCCGGTGGCGAAGTGGGGGTCTCAGGTGTCGGTAAGGTCACTGTTCTGCACGTGAACACGTGCAAGGTCAGATTGAGGGGGTTTGTTCTCTTGGCAGACGTGTGGACACATGGGTACACCTGTTTGATGCTTGAAGATGATGGTTGAACCCCTGAGTGTGTCAATAACCTAATCCGTCTGCAGAACCATGGCCATAGGTCAGTGTATTACTTGAAGCACACGTGCAAGTTGCAACTGTCTGTGATGCTGGAAGAGGGTCGTTGAATAACCTAGACCGTCTGCTGAACCATTGCCGTAGGTCAGTGTATTACTTAAAGCACACGTGCAAGTGGCACCTGTACGTGATGCTGGAAGTGGGTGGTTGAATAACCTAGTCCGTCTGCAGAACCATGGCCATAAGTCAGCGTATTACTTGAAGCACACGTGCAAGTGGCACCTGTGCGTGATGCTGGAAGTGGGTGGTTGAATAACCTAGACCGTCTGCTGAACCATTGCCATACGCCTGAATGTGTCAATAACCTAATGCGTCTGCAGGAGCATGGCATTGAATTGTAGATCAGTGTCTTATTAAAGCACACTTGCAATTTGTACCTGCACGGCGAGACTTACGGGGTGAATGTTCAAAATAGAAAATTGGCATTGACTTTTACGTTGAAGACACACCTGTAATTTGCACGTGCATGATGCTGGAGGAGATCAATGTCTTACAAACGCGCAAGTTACACCTGTGTATTTGTGTATGTGTGCGATGCTGGAAGAGAGTGGTTGAACACCTAAGTGTATCAATAAACTAATCTGACATAGAGTGGTAGTAGTAGTGGGGGTATTTTTTAATATAAAGCAATGATATATATTACATTTGATTTAGTTTAGATCAAGACATTCAACGTTTGATAATAATAATAGAAACATGTCTGCTAGTATTTTTCAAGTCTTTAATAAAGTAGCTCAAGTAAAAGAAACCATATCTCTAACAGATTTAGAAAAGGGCAAGAAGTATCAAGTTTATAATATTAAAAGTGTATCTACTACCTACGGTGAAAAAATTGTTCTCGAACTAGAGAACAACATATTGTTTTTGGGGGCACGGTTCAATAAACTATCAGATGAGCAGATAGTAAGCGGTAACGAGCAAGCTGAGGCAGGAAAACTCTATGTGGTGTCCAAGGGAAAGATTGGTAAAATTGTGGATCTAGAATTTGGTTCACTGTAAAGAAGATGTCACATACGAAAAGTACGAGTTGTCTTCTGAGGGACTGTGAAACATTGACGCATAAAGTAAATTTTAATAACAATTTTATTATTAACATAAATAAACATTTGAAAAACTAAAAATTTTAAAAAAAGATATTCACAATTACTGTATTTTAAAAAATTTAAATAAAAAATTCAAATATTTTAATATAAATGATGGATACAGAGTATAAATAAATATACAGTTTATATAACACTATTCACTATTGATGAAAGTGCGGTTCAGAGAAGAAACTGAAATACAACTCCTGGTGAAGTGGGACTACGCCTACCGGGCAGCTCGAAGAGGTGATTGGGAACAGTGTGCAAGGGATCGGCAGAGGTTTAAATTAAAGTTAGAAATGTATTATTCACCTATTATTAGTTATGTTTTAGAAAATAAAATTAAAAATTATTTAAACTGTAGGAAATAAATCTTTGTAATCTATTGTAGTAGTAATAATTATGTGTCAATAAATGTGTAAAATATTATATGGTTTTAATTAATTGTCAGCTGCAAAACCATGATCATCCCTTCCGCTTCATTCTTTTTGCAAAAATTGTGGGACATAAGTGTAACAATAAAAACAGCCAATATTTTAAAATAAAATTTATTTTACATCTATTGAATTACAATTTGCGTTACAAAATTATATTATATTACATTTTATTACATTCAACACAATACTTTTTAATGGAGTATACATTTCCAATTTGATCATCATTATGGTCATCGATCAGTATGTGGTCCACACAGCGTCGATATTTCTGAAACTCCGGATTATCCTGTCATTGTTTCGGAAATTTTTCCCAGTGGGTATCAATTTGATTACAGGCGAAAACCATAACAAACTCCATTGGAAGTTGAGAAATTTCTTCTCCTAACATAAAATGTAAAATTCCACATTCATAAAACTTTTTAAACGATGCATATGGAGTAAAGCGCTGTTTATACCAATTATATAGCGCATGAACATTACGCACAGCACAGTTTTCTGTATGTAAATTACATATATTTAATTTCAAAGGTTCACATATATTTTGCAAATTAGGACAATCCAAATTTTCAACATCTATAATTTTTGACATATGTGATTCTAATATATTGCCTAACCATTCTACTTTTTCATTTCCTTTTACGTATATAGTTTCAGCACAGTTTAGCCAAGATTTCACTATACTCTTTAAATGACGATAAGGTGTCGTACCAGAACTCAAATTTAAATTATGATGTTTTTTAATTAACCAAACTATATTCTTTCTACTTTTTGAACTTAATTTAGTCCAATGATATGGTGGTAAAAATATTTCTGATTTGCATAAGTCAGTGTTAATATTTAAAACTGCAATTTCTTTTCAAATAAAATCTACTCCATTGTTTTTATTAAATATTTGATATCCTTGTAAATCAACTATGACAATAGACATATTTCTACCGGTTAACGTTCAGAAAACAAATGACTATAAAATCCAATAGTTGGCTTTTATACTCAATGATGAACTACACCCCTCACAACACAATTCCCCTCTCTCTCTCACTCATATATTCATTCCACATTAGATTTACTTATCCAACTATTATATTTATTATCAAACCCAAGCCACTTAACATAAACCATATTACCTTTCTTCTTCAAAATTTTTTCCACTAAGTATATATCTGGATACTTAGCTTTTTGTAAATCATATTCATAAAAGCCTCCTTTAATAATTTGCCCTGACTTATCTTTAAGAACATATGTGATGGGATTGGTTAACTGAATTAAATGAATTATAAAAATTTCATTAGACCAATTAGGAGTATAGCCCTTTGCAAACGCCTCTCTATGTTTACTTATACGCACAAAATTTCCGACTTTAAATTTTGGTTTACTAACTGTTTTTATTTTACTGTAAGCACTGTCAAGAAGTAATTTTTCATTCTTTTTACTAACATCTAAGGGTTTCATCAGAATTGTCCTATGTTTTGTATTATTATACTTTTCCGTAAGTGTAGGTAATAAATTCAGCTACTTGTATGTACCTTGTAAACTAAACTCTTTCCACATCATTGATTTCAAAGTACGATTAACACGTTCAACAACCGATGCCTTCATAGTACTATAAGTTGAATAATGATTTATATTATTTTTTTTTTTCATTAAATTTTGGAAATCTTTATTATAAAATTCTTTTCCCAGATCAGTTTGCAAATTTCTCGGTTTTCGACTACTATTGAACAAAATACATTTCATAGCTGTCGAAATTTCTGAACCTGTTTTGTTTTTAACAGGTTTGGTCCACAAAAACTTGGAGAAAACATTAATAACAACTAAAATGTATCGATATCCTCTGTTCATTCTAGCGTAAGGAATCATTTGTACCAAATCTGCTTGTAATAAATCATCTATTCCTTTAACAATTACTCGTCTTCTTGGAAAATTAACTCGAGCAGGTCTGTGTAATTCTTCTACAATTCCACGTTTAATTTTGGACATAATAAACAGGTATTTCAAATATAATTTCAATATGTAAATATAGGGGGGGATTTTTACTTACTGGCCCAGGAAATATTTCTAAAGAATCACCTTGAATAATACTTCTATTGATTATATTTGAAACTCGATGACGCTCATTTTTAATACGATAATTTAGGAATACTTTGGGATCACTAAATTGAACTTGAAGAACTTTTCCTGAACATGGAAAATTATAAACATCTAAATTATTAATTTTATATAAATTATATTTCAATTCTAATGCTAAATTAAAAATAATAACAGATTTCAGATTATTTTTTAATTTAGTTAATTGTACTTCAAAATTATTTTTAATGTTAGTAATTTTGTTATCTAATTCTAATTTAAATTTATCATTATTTAACCGAATTAATGAATTTAATTCGTGGGACAGAGTGTCCACTCTTTCGTTCATATGTTTCCTAATTTTATGATGCTTAATATGTCGTCCGAATTTGTCGAGAGTCATTATTGAAATGACACTATTCTATAACTTTCGCTTCTTTTAACTCCTCAATAATGGATATAATTTCATTTCCGTGGCCTGTATGTCCGGCATCACGTGATGCAATTAAGAGCCGCAATCTGTTAACCAATTCATTAATGTTATCCCAATATACGTACTCTATTTTTTTATTGACAAATTTTTAAAAATAATTTCCACCTGATTTTTTTTCCTTAGATATTGAGCCCAATCTTCTAGAAGCTAAAAGAACTCTTCTTTGAGTGTCAAATTTTGGAGCAATAATGGATGTGTATTTATAAGATCTTGTCCCTGACAACTGCTCACCATCACTATAGTGTCGACGGGCTGCATTAGTTCTTTTCACTATATCAATATAATTTTTTTCATCAGCGCGATTATATCCTACTGGATGTTTCTTAAATAACAACTCGTATAAACCTGGTGTTCCTAAATACTTTATCTTCTGCACAATTAATTCTTTCCCATCAATTTGTACCTCAGAATCACCTATATAAAATTTTTCATTTCCCGCATCATGTCGCACACCGTACTTGAAATCAAATGAATCTTTTTCGTCTATCAACATTTCTTCAATATATTGTCGTGGTAATGGATCATACTGATCTAAATAGTCCTTGAACGAGGCTTCACGAGTTAAATTCATTATATCGTCTCTTGTTATGGATGGGTGGTCTTCGATGATTGTTGATTGATTGTCAGTAAATACATCATCGTTCACATCGTCATCCACTGATTCTTCTACTACACTTGTTTCTAAAAATTTAGGACCTGATAAAATTTCATTTTTTTCAGGTATTTGTTCATCCTTTGTTATGTTTATTTTCGATTCACTTTTGACTTCTTGCTTTATATTTGCTATTGGTAAATTAACCGCAATATCTTGTAAAGATTTTATTATTGGTTTATACTGTGATTCTAATTCTACTGGTTTATGAAGTGCACCAAGCCTAAGGTTCTTAAGCTTTTGTTTAATAATGTAACGGATGTGAGTTCAATTAGCAAAAATTGTTAGCGTAGGTGGTTGATTGAACTCGCTATCCGCTGCAGAGTGCTGGCACGTGGCTGGGTGGCTTCCGCCGTTCGATGACATTCGATAAGTTGGCAAAAACGGTGGAATACTCCCAAGTGATATGTCAGCAGTTTGGTTCGACTTGGTAGAAGACCAAAAATTTGCGAGCATTCTCACATCGGGTGTCGCAAATCACGGTCGTGGTTAGGATAATTAATAGTAATTTAATTTCAGTAGATTTGTTCATTTAGTTTACTTTAAAATTTATTGTTAGTATTTAAGTTATTGCAAATCGGACTTTATAATTTTTAATTTTTAATAAAAATTATTAAACGTCGAAGCTTAAAGAGTAGTGTCTTTTGAAGTGCCCATTTTCACCTTCCACCCGCACCTACCCAGAGTACAGCATCAACGAAGGACAGCAGTGAACAGGTAAGTATAAACTTACATTCTTTGAACCGTCCTGCATAATTCAGTACGTCAACGAGGGCTTGTACTTCACTGCACAACCCCTCTGTTACAACTGGCGCTGCGGACAGGATCTAGTTAAATAGAACTAGATTATTACAGACCGACTGAATTATATTAATTTAACGCTTAATTAACGAAAATGGGCCAGAACGATATTTTACCGGTAACAACCACTATAACCACGACAGTAGCACCCTCGACCGTTTCAGCGAGTACAAGTATAACCACCATCGTTTCACCGATTGAGAATCCGACCGCTCCCCCTCACACGTCCATCGCAATGCCATTTGCCCACCAATTCTATCAGTATCCCCCGCCTAACGTTCAACGATTTTCGGCAGGTCCAAGCTACCAACCGTTCTCTTACCATATGCCAAATTATTTCAATAATGGCAAAGAAATGCCCATTCCATCCGCAGATCACCCTTCACACGCTAGTTCACCACCTGTCACTACAGTATTTAATGATCCTTCTTCAATGTCCGCTCTTAAAACCATTGAAACGTATTCCGGTGGCCCAGAGTTAGAAGCATTCTTAGATAACGTAGCAACAGTTGCAGAGTGTTACCAATGGAACAACAATCAAATTGTAACCGCAATCAAACTGAAACTTAGAGGTGACGCGCAACACTGTTTTTACTCCTTGCCGGGTGACAAGCGTCCGAGTACGATCTCAGAAATGCGCGAATGGTTAATTAGTTTATTTGGGAAAAAGGTAGATCACGCTGTAGCCGAAAGAGAATTTTCAAAATTATACCGCCAAAAAGACGAATCGTTAAGGAAATTCGCATTAAGGTTAGAGATTGCAGCAGCAAAATTGTATCCAAATTCTGGGGGTAATAATATGCTAAGTTTGCGGAACAGAATAAAACGCGAAACTCTAATGATGAGACAATTTCTTGAGGGCCTTGATACACGACTAGCAAATGAAGTATGTCGCATACAGCATTGCGAAACAGTAGAAGAAGCTCTGCCCATTGCTGAGCATTGTGAGGAAGTACTCGCTCGTTTGTTTCGGGAAACGAAAGCAGACGCCCATAAATCGCACATTCGTACGTTGGCTAAAAATTCGGACACTCCTTCTGCGACAAGTAGTCCCAGAAATACCGTAACTGTACGTAATAATAAGAAAAGTTCAAAATCAGGAACTTTACGCACAGACCAGCGTTATTTAGCTATGAAAGGTCGTTGCTTTAACTGCGGCAGTGTAGATCACATTTCAAAGAAATGTCCGAAGCAAAAACAGACATTATGCTATAACTGTGTCGTGGTAGGGCATCGTGCCGATTCTTCAGCGTGTCCTTTAAACTTAAAGGCTGTCTCGACGACGACCCAACGTCAGACAGATTAAGTAGAAAAGTATGCATAGTTCCACGGGTCGCCGATTATGACCGAGATAGAACAAAGTTAGTAATTTTAAAGGTAGCTGATCGAAATTACACATTTTTAGTTGATTCAGGAGCCGCTGTTTCATTACTAAAACGCAAAGTAGTCGCTGAAAATAAATGGTCAATATTACCATCAAAGGATGTTTTAGTAGATGTTTCAGGTAATCAGTTGAGTAGTGAAGGAGTCGTCAATGTTGAAATTAATACTGATTCTGAAAAAATAAGGCATCGCTTTGTAGTATGTCCGGACGATCTCTTTTTACCATCAGATGGACTGATCGGAGTAGACTTTTTAATTCAGCGTAACGTAGTTATCGATTTTGGTAAGAACATTTTTAAAATTAATAGTAAAGTTCTATCTATGTCAGAAATCGATAGGAACAATAAAAATGCAGACGATAGCATAATTACAATTTATGCTAATGTAGAAGGCAGCAAGTGTGCCAATAGTAGGGACAACTGTTCGAATCAGTTAGAAAATGTTACAGGCGTAGATATCACGAATTCTAAAATTCAAAGTAGTAGTACGGATTGTGTAACGGAGCACAATCAAATAAACATTTGTAGTGATTTGGTATCGATAGATTCTGTGATCGCCCAGACCGAAAAAGATAACATACCTGTTGAACCACATTTGACCGAACCCATTATAATTAATAATAATACGCGCGTTAACATTCAGAAATTTAAATGTAGTAATTTGAAAAGATTTGTCGCACGTTCAAAGTATCATGTAACAATACCAGCGCGGCACACAGCTGTGAGTGAAATAATGCTGAACACGCGAATTCCAGACGCGACGTACGTACTTGAACCCACAGAGGTTGATATACCGGGTGTTTTAGTAGCACGTACTGTCTTTCGTAAAGAACAAAATTCAAATTTATTTGTAAATATTATAAACACAGGTCCGACCGAAGTTAAGTTGTCAGCCCGAATACCATTAGGTATAGCAGTAGTGGCAGTAGAAGAAGAAGAGAATGATGTTGAAAATTATTGAAGCGTAAATGTTGTGAGCGGAGGTCAGCCTCATAAGTTTAATTTAGACCATTTACCGATCGGCGAACGAAATAAATTCCAATCCTTTTTAAATGAATATGCTGATATCTTTAAATTAAAAGACACACCATTAAGTAAGACATCTCTGGTGACACACCGTATACTCACGAGCACTGAGATACCGGTCACTAGAGCTCCTTATCGTGTACCGTTCAGTCGTCGCCAAGTCATGAAAGATTTAATTGATGAAATGTTAGAAAATAAAATCATACAACCTTCTATTAGTCCATATTCCGCTCCTGTAGTTTTAGTAGAAAAGAAATCAATTGAGGGTGAAAGTTCATTTAGATTTTGTATTGATTACCGCGAATTAAATAAAATAACTAAACGAGATTATTTCCCTATTCCAAATTTACAAGATACTTTGGATCAATTAGGTAAAGCTGCTCGTTTCACCACCCTCGATTTAACTAAAGGCTATTGGCAAGTAGAAATGGATCCGAGAGATAGAGAAAAAACCGCATTCTCTGTTCCTTGGGGCCATTACGAATGTAACAGAATGCCTTTCGGTTTGATAAATAGCCCGAGTACATGGCAGCGACTGATGTACACAGTGTTATCAGGTTTGACGGTGACCCAATGCTTTGTCTATTTGGATGATATCATTTGCTTTAGCGCAGATAATTTAGATGAACATATCGAGAGATTAAAATTAATTTTTGATCGGCTACGAGAAGCAAATTTAACTTTGAATCCAGCAAAATGCAAATTTATGCTCGATGAAACCAAGTACCTGGGTCACATAGTGAGTAAAGACGGCGTGAAACCTGATACGGAAAAGATAAGAGTAGTGAAGGACTTCCCAGTACCTCGTGACGTCACGGAAGTCAGAGCATTTCTTGGCTTAGTGGGTTTTTACCGTCGATTTATTCCAAATTTCGCGAGAGTAGCCTTTCCACTCACAACTTTGACGAAAAAGAATGCTAGATTTGTATGGTCTGATGAGGCGGAAGGGGCGTTTATCCACCTTAGAAATTTATTAACTCAGTCACCGATATTAAAATATCCTGACTTTAACAAACCTTTTATCTTATGTCCGGATGCATCTGCTTTTGCAATTGGAGTAGTTTTAAGCCAAGAGCATGATGGACATGAAATGCCGGTTGCGTATGCGAGTCGTCAACTTAAGCCCGCCGAGCGAAATTATAGCACAACGGAAAGAGAGTGTTTAGCGTTAATATGGGGAATAAAACATTTCCGATGTTATTTGTATGGTCAAAAATTCACTGTTTATACCGATCATCAACCTCTGAAATGGTTGATGAAAACATCAGAGCCAACAAATCGTTTAATTAGATGATCATTATTACTTTCGGAACATGACTTTGAAATTCATTATCGTCCGGGAGATAAACATACTAACGCCGACGCACTTTCACGCATTAAGCCTGTAAAAATCTTATTTCGCACTAATTATGAACCCATGATATGGGATAGAGACGCTATCAAAATGGCCCAACGGGAAGATAATCAAATAAAAGGTATCACTGACGAAATAAATTCAGAAGGAAATTGTGAACTTTACTTTGATGATGACGGGTTGATTTATAAAAAATCGTACGATGATCGTTTCGAAGACAAGTTAGTTATTCCTTTAAAGTTTCGAAATAATATTTTGAAAGCGTGTCATGATTCTCCATTATCGGGTCATGGTGGCACAGAGAAAACGTTCGAAAAAGTTAATTCGCGATTTTTCTGGCCTCACTTGCGTCGCGATGTAAAAGAATACGTACGCAAATGCGTATCATGTTCGCAAAGGAAAACGTCACCGCATTTACGACCTGCCCCACTGAAAAAGTTTCAGTCGGTAACACGACCGTTTGAGCGGATAGCAATGGATATTGTTGGTCCTCTTGTAACCACTAGCGCTGGAAATAAATATATTCTAACGGTACAAGATGCAGCTACACGTTATCTAGAAGCATTTCCCCTAAAAGACCAGACCTCTATAACGGTGGCGAAAACGTTTGTCAAGGGTATTATCTTAAGACATGGTACGCCCAGACAATTACTGACCGACTTAGGGACCAATTTCGTCTCAAAACTGATGAAAGAAATTTGTACCGTACTAAAAATCGAACGTTTGCATACTACCGCTTTCCACCCGCAAACAAACGCAAGTCTCGAGAGAAGTCATCGAACGTTAAAAGATATGCTCTCACACTATATCAATGAGCAGCATACGGATTGGGATGAATGGCTACCATTCGTTGTATCAGCTTTTTGTAGTAGTACACATGCAATGCTTGGTGATAGTCCATTTTTCTTAATGTATGGAAGGGATATCGAACTACCTTTCGATGACCTCTTGAGACTAGATACGATACGGACTCTAATTATGCAGCAGAATTCTTACAACGTTTAAAGTTAGCTCACTCTAAAGCGAGAGAACAGCTGGACAAGAACATTGACCGTGTCCACCGTAACTTTAATAAGCGAGCGGCTAGTGTCAAGTTTCAAATGGGAGACCGTGTATATCTGTTTACACCAACAGTCAAGGTCGGCACTAGCGCTAAGTTAGCTAAGAAATGGTCAGGTCCGTATCGTATCATTGAAATGCGAGAAGTGAATGCGGTAATTAAAGAAATTTTCGGACGAAAACAAATGACGGTGCATGTGAACCGATTAAAACCTTGTTATTTAACGACCGATGACTTAAAACTTGACGATACGTCAGAGCCAATTGAGTTGACCACTGAAAATGCAGATACGGATGGTATTAACCCGATTATCCCTTGGTCCTCTCAACCGATTATCCCGCAGGATTCCTTAGAATCAACCTGCAGTAGTACTAATGAAAGTTTATTTACAGAGAGTAGAGCCAATACAACTTTACAGTCTTCCAGTGGTAGCCATAATCAATCACAGAACAGAAGTCGTTTGTCGGACACCAGTACCACTAACTCGAGTACTGACACCGTCGTGGAAACAGCGTCCCGGCCCCGATACGTAACTAGAAGCCACGGAGCTGTCGCTGACCATTCGTGGATCCGCAACACACGGATCTAATTACAAAAGGACTATCACATTAGAGTAGTTATTCATCAGAATGCTAAAGTTATATGTAGTTTTTGTTGTAGTTTTAAGATTATTTGTAATAGACTCATGGGCTGAACTGATTGCTTTCGATTGCGCAGACCCAGAAGTGGAAGTATCCAAGATCTCGCTGTTAGATATTAAACCTTGTCGTGACCCGAAGAATAGCTCAGAAGAGATCCCAACGAAAATCCAGTTACTGCAAGAACGACGGTACACAGAAGTGCATGTATATAGCTGCTTAGTGATTGTGCAGCAGTTGATCGAGCATTGCGGCATGCACTCACACACCAGCGCAGTAGCAGGCGGATTAGCCCGATACGTCCATTACATAAAGGCCGACAGCTGTTCCGAAGCACACCAATTTCAACACTTAGATCTCTCAGGGTTAGGAGCTGGAATTATCTCTAGTTTGACTTTAAACGGAACTACTGAAGTGTCAACGACGCTGGAGGAACGCCTAGAACCCAGCGGGAAATGCTCCGGCGTTCGATGCACCCTTAATGGCATTACGTACGAAGACGTGATCGTTAGCGCCGCTATCACCATCAAATTATTCGACAATCTCGCCATTGCCGACGTCGAAGAAAATTCCGTTCGACTGCGTACAGGCACAGTATGTATGTACTCCAAAAATTATTGTTTTGACGATGTAACAGGTGAAGTGACCTGGGAAGCCGACCAGTTGGACCGATGCTCTGAGCGAGGTATGGACGTACTCTACGAAGGTCCAGCCACAATTCTAAAGATCAACAGTACCGGCACTAAGTACATCATGGTAGAGGCCCATGATACGGTTTTCGCCTTGAGGTTATTGTCCGCTGAATTGTTATGCCATCAGCGGGCATGGCGTACAGAGTAGAATAGATTGATAGTTATCTTTGAATCCTCGCTTGGCTTCTATTTTCAGAAATCAAGAAGAGTGACCCACAATACCGACATCATGGCACAGGTTCTCAGTAAGTTGCTGTTTCTAGAGATCGCTTTCAAGCAACAGGCTAGAGAGCTCGTGTACGACGCCATTATGAAGAGATGCCATCTACGTGACAACATCCTCAAAAACCGTATCATGCTAGCCTTAGAAAAGCCGGATATTGTCAGCGGCCTCGTGAAGGAAGCAGCCGGGCATATGGGTCGAGTGATGGGCGAAGTTTTATACATAATTCGTTGCAGTGCTAAAGTAGTAGACTTCAGAAAAACGGACTTCTGCTATCAAGAGCTGCCAATAGTTTACAAGAATGAGAGCAAGTTCATGGCCCCTCTCACTCGTATAATTTAGGACCATGGTACGCAGGTCGACTGCAGAACTAAATTGCCAGTTATGTTCCACCTGGAAGGCAAATGGTTCGAAATTGACCCCGAACTTAGAAGAACGCAGCCCGATCCTATGGTCCTCGACGCTAACGATCCCAGCGACGTAATGCCAATGACGAAGATAGCCCCGATCAGCGCCAATGGAGTGTACAGTAAGCAGGACATGGAAGAGTTCCAACGCACACTCTTGTTCCCACAGGAGCGACGCGCCGTAACTAATGTAATCACGAGAAGGGTCACGGGAGTTCAAGTAGATAGCCAGGATTACCACTTGCCCAATGTATTCAGCCAAAGCGAGTTCGCCAAGATGGCATGGAGTGCTGCAGCGGAAGTGTGGGGTTTCTTATCATATATGGGAAACCTTTTCTCGGTTCTGATGCTTCTGTACACTCTGTACGCGCTGATAAGGTACGTAGCAAACGTAGTGTTAAACCTAGTGAGTTTAAGGAAGGCGGTCACTCCCGATCAACCCCCTCGGAGATGGTTCCTGTTCGCCAGTTTGTGGAATGCCTTAACTACGCGATACCTAATTAACTTGGCACGACAACAAACCCCCAACCAGGTCGCGGAGACCGAGCCTCCACCAATCTACCCGGGTCTCCCAATAGCCGTAGCTCAGCAACCCAGTGGTTCTTCCGCTAACCTCGACATTCTGCGCCAGCCCATAGTCTAGTTTGTTTTTGTATACCACTACCAAGTTGAATGAAATTCAGCTAGACTCGACTTTGAATTCCACTCACAGTCGAGTTTAGAGGGGAAGATAGTGTAACGGATGTGAGTTCAATTAGCAAAAATTGTTAGCGTAGGTGGTTGATTGAACTCGCTATCCGCTGCAGAGTGCTGGCACGTGGCTGGGTGGCTTCCGCCGTTCGATGACATTCGATAAGTTGGCAAAAACGGTGGAATACTCCCAAGTGATATGTCAGCAGTTTGGTTCGACTTGGTAGAAGACCAAAAATTTGCGAGCATTCTCACATCGGGTGTCGCAAATCACGGTCGTGGTTAGGATAATTAATAGTAATTTAATTTCAGTAGATTTGTTCATTTAGTTTACTTTAAAATTTATTGTTAGTATTTAAGTTATTGCAAATCGGATTTTTAATTTTTAATAAAAATTATTAAACGTCGAAGCTTAAAGAGTAGTGTCTTTTGAAGTGCCCATTTTCACCTTCCACCCGCACCTACCCAGAGTACAGCATCAACGAAGGACAGCAGTGAACAGGTAAGTATAAACTTACTTTCTTTGAACCGTCCTGCATAATTCAGTACGTCAACGAGGGCTTGTACTTCACTGCACAACCCCTCTGTTACAATAATATTTCGAGTATTAATTATATCTGTCGTTAATCTTGCATTCATTTTAATTAACAAAAGGTATGTTGAACCAGTCGGAACATATAATCAATTCAATAACTGTGAAACAGCTGTATCGTAACAAGTTTTTACAGGTTCAAGGTCGTACACCAGCTAATATGGATGTTCAGATAAACAGAGCTGATATTTGAATAAACAGGTAAAAAATTGATACAATTACAGATAACCAACGCATAACCTGATTAATGTCTGGTAGCTTGTTGAAACAGTTGTCAAAGATAATCAGTTCAATAACTGCGAAACAGCTGTATCGTAACAAGTTTTTACAGGTTCAAGGTCGTACACCAACTAATATGGATGTTCAGATAAACAGAGCTGATATTTGAACAAACAGGTAAAAAAACTGCAACAATTACAGATAACCAATGCATAACCAGGTCAATGTCTGGTAGCTGTATAGTCAAATAAGTGTAATTTGAAAATCAATCTGTTCCGGTTTTTAATCAGATCTTTGTTGTTTCCGAAAGAGTCTAGTAGATGTTTACCTCGTGGTAACTAAATAATAAGTGCTATCCACTAGCTCATGTCACTATTATTTATTATAATGTACTGATCAAAACCTTTACGATAACGCCCTTTTTGAAAATCACTTTCTTTATCAATGACTAGAAACCCATACTTGTTTCGCCAGCAAAAAGAACAGACGTCCTTAAACTTTTCATATGACATATCTGTATTCACATGATCAGTGTATACATATTTTAAATTCAAATCATCTTGTTTGAATATTATGAATAAGTTGGCATTATCCCGTATGAGATGTTTAGGGATTCTGGTATAAGTTTGACATAAATAAAAACAGTCTATAGCCTTGTGGCGACCCATACTAAAATATTCTCTTATTACATCCTGTTTATCACATGCCACATCATCAAATATAAACACTGAGTTGCATTTTGCATTTGAGGGCTTCTCAATATCTATGTTTTCATTGTAAGCAAAATAACCTATCTCTTTAATAGGTTCCAGAAGTAGTTCTAAGTGTTGATATTTGGGCTGGAATAATGATTTTGAATTATACATAAACATTTGAAAAACTTAGGCCATTTTCATGCTCTAGAAGTGCAAGCATAACATTTTTCTTACCACATCCTGAGGGTCCGGCTATAATACATCGTATTATATTCGGCAACAATATACCATGTCGAGGTTTACTACTACTACTACTAATAGTACTAAAGTCATAATTTTTAACATAAAGATCGTGATTCTGATTTACAATTTGCATTTTTAGTATAAATCAATGTATGATCGTTACATTAACACAGTTCATTACAAACTGTTGAAGAGGTAAGACGTGTACGCTTTAAATAGTCATGAAGAAAAAAGTGCAAAAGAGGAAATCTAATAAAAGTTTATCCTTCCGCAATGTAGTTAATCGCGCGCGGAAAGCGATAAAGACCAACAATAGTGTTTTTGATTTAAATAAATCTGCGAGAATAGCTCTCCGAACTGTAAAAAGAATAAAGCGAAAAATTAACAATCCCAGAGTTATATCAGTGCCGAAAAGAGGAGTATTTCTTCCATTAATTCCAATTTTTGCTGGCTTGAGCGCTTTTAGCGCACTTGGGGGTGGAGCTGCAGGTATCGCAAAGGCTGTCAACGACGCGCGAGCTGCTGGGGAGCAATTAAAGGGAGCTGAGCGTCATAATAAAATGATGGAGGCTATTGCCATGGGCAAAGGTCTCTACTTGAAAACATACCGGAAGGGGCTTGGCTTGTATTTAAATCAGTCAAAAAACTACCAGTGAAGTTATCATCACGAGCATTAACTAATATTGATCTTCAAAAATATGCAAAACAACTGCAAATTCCACATTTTAGAGGAGTTTTCATGCGGGATAAATTACCCAGTCAAATAAATCCTAATGAGTGTGCCATTGTTAATTTAGATAATAGAGATGGACCAGGATCTCATTAGGTTGCTTATAAAAAACGAAATAATTTAGCTGTATATTTTGATAGTTTTGGAAACTTAGCGCCACCAAAAGAACTAGTTCATTATTTTGGAAGCAGATGTTCAATAATTTATAATTATAGTAGGTACCAACCTAATAATAGTGTAAAATGCGGTCATTTATGTTTAGCATTTCTATACAAACAAGATTGAAAACTGTTCATTAACGATTGAACCGCCATGTCATACACATTTACTCTTTTTGGTACAGATACAAGTATAACTCAAACTTTCTACCCACCTATTGTACTCGATGAGGATTCCGAATATGTTCTAGGATTAATTAATTTTGAAGTGTATAATGCTATTCCAAATATTGATAATCAAAATAATAAATTTTATATTGATAATCAAATAATCACAATTCCAGAAGGTTCTTATGAAATAGAAGATATCAACAAATTCATAACAACGAAGTTAGATACAGGCACCAAATTAAACATTATAGCAAACAATAATACACTTAAATGTGAAGTTAGCAGCAATAAGAAAGTAAATTTTGAATCAAAGGATTCAATCGGAAATATTTTGGGATTTAAACCACGAAAATTAGAGGCAAATAAATTACATGAATCTGATAATCCAGTTTCTATTATTAAAGTAAATACAATTTGTATTGAGTGTAGTATAACTACAAATTCTTATTCAAATAGTAAAAATGTTCATATTCTTCATGAATTTTTCCCACGCGTCCCACCAGGATTCAAAATAATAGAAGTTTCAAATCAAATAATTTATCTACCAACCAGCACGTGAGTAATAAATTACTTAACTCTTAATATAGTGGATCAAAGCGGGGCTTTGATTAATTTTAGAGGAGAAGTCATCACGGTAAGACTACATCTTAAGAAACAAAATGGGAATTAATTTTAATAATAATGTAATTTCCAAGCATATATATACAACACAAAACCGGAATAGTATCATTAGTAAGAGGGCTGTTAAAGGGTCAACATCACAAAATTATCAGTTTTTGAAATTACTTGGTTTTAAAGTTCAATCTGGAGAGGAGTAAACATAAAAATCGTATAAAAGCTCTCATTATTTGGATTGAAATTAAATTTAAAAAATCGAAAAATATTATTCTTTGCATCCATCAAAATGAATGGTAATATTCTGAATGTATCAGAAAAAGCATTATTTGATGACTCAATCAGTCATGCTGAAAAACACACCCACCAGTCATACGCTTCCACGACCTTAAACAATAATGATGAGATTCGTATTCCTATACAACAACAAGATTTATAAACTCTTCCATGGAACAGTTTACTGTATATTGAGGGTAAACTTCTCACAAAAGATGGCAAAGTATCGAGTACAGCTAAACTGGTTAACAATGCATTTGCGCTTTTACTTAGTGAAATTCGAAATTGGAAAATTGGAGGCATAGTGAATGATAGGGTTCGAAATCCTGGTATAACGTCATGTATGAAGGGTTATGTCTCATATAATATAAATGAAAGTAAACGTTTACAAAATGCGGGCTGGTCACCTTGGGAAGATAAAACAAAGCAGATTATTGACACCAATGGTAATTTCAATGTGTGCATCCCACTCAATATGTTGTTAGGATTTTGTGAAGATTTTAAGAAAATTATTCTAAATTTGCAACAAGAATTAGTCCTTATATGAAATAGCACCGATGTGAATACAATTGAAAACAGTTCCGCCGATGAAACTGTGAAAATTGAATTGAGTAAGGTTCACTGGAAAATACCACACATATCAGTAGCTGATGCTGAACGACTGATACTTATGAAGTATATGGAGAGGAGTGTTAATTTGGAAATAGCCTTCCGTAGCTGGGAAGTTCATGAATATCCACTGCTGCAGAAAACACAACATCACACCTGGCCCATCAAAACTACAACGCAATTAGAAACACCGCGTTTTGTCATCGTGGGATTCCAGACAGATCGCAAAAATAAAGCAATTAAGGATATGAGTAAATTTGATCATTGCAATTTAACTAATATTAAGTTGTATTTAAACTCAGATATGTGTCCGTATGATAATTTGAATTTGAATATTAAAAATAATCAATGGGCAATGTTGTACGAGATGTACACTCAATTTCAATTGTCTTATTATAATCGATTATGTGAACCTATCTACAAACCTTACGAATTTATAAAAAAAGCACCACTGGTAGTTATAGATTGTTCACATCAGAGTAAGACATTGAAGTCGGGTAATGTTGATATACGATTAGAATTTGAGACTAATGAGATTATGCCAGACAATACAACTGCTTATTGTTTAATTATACACGATAAAATTATTACTTATAATCCATTAACAAATATTATTAGTAATATGTAAATTTTACTTTTACTAACAATCATGGTATAGGTATATTAATTTAGAAATAATAAAACTGTTATATGAATTGTATATTTTACTTGAAAATAAATAATTTTTAAGAACATCATGTTTTACTCGTATTTTTTTTACATACAATAATAATTATGAAAAATACATTATACACAATATACAACAATCGCAAAATTTTTCATTAATTACTGCTAAAATTTCTAAATTTTGTTGTTGTTCTTCTTGTTGATGTTGTCCTTGAGGTTGTAGTTGTCTTTGTTGTTGTTGTTTTGGCTGTAGTGGTTGTTGTTTTGGTTGTAGCGGTTGTTGTATTGGTTGTTCTTGACATTGTCCTTGCGATTGTTGTTGTTGTTGTTGTCGTTGTTGTGACTGATATGAACCTTCCAAGAAACTCAGATATTCATTAAACATATCTGAGGTTGAAGATTCTAACCAGTTAAAATCACTGGTACTTAACAATTTCTCCATTTCATCAAAGGAAAAATCCATTGTACTAGCAAAAGTGTAACTGTGAAACTCAATGGAATATGTTCGTTTATATAGTTACACATTTAATAAAAAATTGTATTTTTATATCACCAAAGAAGTTTTAGTTGAAATAAACTTCATAAACTCGATTGCTGATTTTTTAAAAGTAGAATATTAATTAATATCCAGTCAGCTGCATCAAATACAGGTAAGCTTGTAAGAAAAGAGGTACGCGCTCTGAATAATAATACAAGATCACAGATGTGTTTGCAAAGAAAAAAGAGGAACTCATCCGATCATCAAAACATTGGTGATTCATCTCAGAACACGTTTAGACTGTTCGAGTACAACATGCATTTATTCATTGAGGACTTACTCCGGCTCTGTTCAAGCAGATATATAAATATGACTTACTGCATGTACATATTCCTCAGTCACACTGTGGTAATCAAGATGAATATTGCTAAAGCTAGTTCGATAGCGTTAAAGACACTTGCCGACGCGGTTAAACTATTAAAAACACAAAACGAATTTATTCGATGGGTAAAGTATGTTAATAAATTTGTGTTGTTAATTAGCAGAGCTATAAAACAATATGATGAAAATAATGGTAATATGTTTCAACTGGAATCTAATTTGGCTTTATTTAAGTTTTATCGGGAAAAATTAAAACAAATGAAGTGCGGTATTTATGGTGCTGGATTAAAGAAATAATCTAAAAAATTAGTTTGGCAAGATTTAGAATCCTGTTTTGAGTCTCGAATACGTACAGGAATGATAGCAAATTTGAATTTTAAAGATCCTCAATTATTTCTAAATAAATGTTTTAGAATTTTTTCTAATAAAATTAAGGAAGCTCTCAATTCTTCAAATTTAAAAGTTAATCTTCAGTTTCACGCTAATTTTATATTACTCAAAACAGGTGCTGTAGAAGTGAAATCTTTCAACACGGCTAATAGTATTATAAATAAAACGACGAGTATCAGAGAGTGGTTTAGTGACAATGTAGACAAAATATCATTGAAATTATCAGAGTTTCAAGAGCGTGATTCAGGATGGGCGTTATTTGAAATTTTACATTTAAAAATTAATATTAATACATACACACCGATTTTTGGAGGTACATATATTGAATTACCCAATTTTTTTTTTCTCTTAAATGGACACATGTCCTACTAATCACTTTGTCTTTAACTTTATGTGGTACTAATGTCTGTATAAGTCTATTGTATCTTCACTAATTTACAATAGTTGATTTGATAAACAAATAAATAAATATAATTACACTTTTTACCCGCACTTTACTCTGCTTTGCACTTGAACTCACTTATTTCACTGACAAACTTACAAGTTCGAAAGGTTTCGTCCTTTTAAGTCTCCTTATGATGCCTTCGTTGTTGAGTAACTGGATTGCTTCTGTATTGCTGTGTTGATGGAGCCTAGTTTCATGTTTTATTGCTAGGCGTTGAATTTCGCTACCTACGTCGGGAATCTGAAGATCTCGATGTATATCCGAATTGCGCTCGTACCATCTTGCGTTAACAATATTTCGTAACACCTTATTCTGGAACCGCTGCACTCTGTTTATGTGACATTGTTTGGCACAACACCATAATTCAATACCGTAGGTCCAGATTGGTTTCAGGATTTGTTTATAGACTAACAATTTTGTTTGAATGGGTAGACATGAATTTCTTCCTATCAGCCAGTAAAGTTTTCTATATTTTAGATTTAGTTCTTCAATTTTCTTATTAATATGTGCATTCCAATTTAGTTTTTCTTCCAATGTCAAGCCCAGGTACTTAACAGTGTTCGACAGTGGAATAACCTTATCATTAATTGACACTGTTAGTCGGTTTATTAATTTTCGATTGGTAAAGTTGATATGCACAGATTTTGCTTCATTTAACTTTATTTTCCATGTTTCCATCCATTTAGTTATTTTGTTTGTTGCCTCTTGTAATTTTACTGTAGTTTCTTCTATTGTGGTTCCTACTGCTAGTATAGCTGTATCATCAGCAAACGTCGCTATTATTACATCACTTGCATTTGGTAGTTCGCATGTGTATAGGAGATAAAGAATTGGCCCAAGGACACTGCCTTGTGGGACGCCAGCTTGGATATCTCTGAGATTCGTATATGATTCTTCTTGTTTTACTCTAAAAGTTCTGTTGGTGATATATGAATCGATTAGGTCAACATAGTTTTTAGGAAGTAGTTTACTTAATTTGTGGTGAGTGCAGGATGCCACACTTTATCAAAAGCCCGTGACACGTCGAGAAACACGGCCGAACAAATTTTTTTTTCTTCTAGAGCTTTCTCTATGACGTCTGTAATCCTGTGAACTTGGTCGATGGTGGAGTGTTTTGCCCTGAAGCCAAACTGATAATCTGGTATAATTCTACTCTCTTCGATTATTGGTCTTAATCTTTTTAGAAGGAGTTTCTCAAACAATTTAGATATTATTGGTAGCAGAGATATTGGCCTATAGGACTTAACGTCATTTGCTGGTTTACCTGGTTTAGGTAGCATTATGATTTCAGCTACTTTCCATATACTAGGAACATACTTTAACCTGATAGCTGCATTGTATAGATAGGTTAATTTAATTATTCCTTTTTTTGGCAGTTGTTTAAGAATTTCTCCTGTAATTAGGTCAAATCCGGGGGCCTTTTTTGCGCTGACATTATTTTTGATTTCATTTGCAACCTCTTTCGGAGTGACAAATCCAATGTTCATATCCTCATCAATTTCTTCTCGTTGTAGTACTACTTCAGTGTCTATTTGGTTTGGTTTAAATGTATTTTGTAGGTGTTTAGCAAAAGTGTTGGCTTTTTGGTCATTATTCCTGGCCCATGTTCCATCCTCATCTCTTATGGGTGAGGTTTGCGCGATTGGTCTTTTTAGGTTTTTAGTAGCTTTCCATAAGGAGTATTCAGTATCTTTGGTACTGGTTAATTCACTAAGGTATTTGTTAAGAGATTTTTCTTTGGTTTTGATAATTTCTCTTTTCAGTTGTTGCGAGAGCCTGTTAAATATTGTTTTATTTCTTGGATCACGTGTCTGCTGCCATCTCCTTCTTGCTTTTCTTTTCTCAGCAATTAGTTCTCTTATTTCAAGAGGATAATTTTGTACAATTTTTTTCCTGATACATTCCCTAGTATTGTTCCATGCAGCATGCTGTATACTTTTCATAAAGTTGATTGCCTCTTCATCCAATTCTTGGGTTGTTTTTAGTCTTACGTTCAGGTTTAGCTTGTGGTTTAATTCTATTTTAAAACGTTCCCAGTCTGTAGTTTTATTCGTTAACGATGGTTTTGAGTTTTTCTTAATGATGGTTTCGCTTAGGACCATAATCACTGGAGTGTGATCAGAACTTAGATCTTCACTTCTGCTTTGGACATCGATAAAATTGGGTGACACTCTTTTAGAGATGAAAAAATCGAGTAGGTCTGGATCTTTATTTATATCTGTAGGCCAGTATGTAGGTTCGCCTGCTGAATGAAAATTGCAGCCATCTTCTCTAATAGCTTCACGAAGGTTTCTTCCTTTTGTTGTTGTGTGTTTGGAGCCCCAATCGCCATGTTTAGCATTGTAGTCTCCTCCCAGTATAAACTTATTACCGAGATGTTTAAATATTTCTCTGTATTTTTCTTTTTTATTGTTATGTCGTGGTGGTAAATCCACTGCTCGTATTTTTAAATGTTCTCTGATTGTTTTTATTTTGATTACTGTAAGTTGAACTTCTGGACTCTGGAGATGATTTTCTTCGTAATGAGAAATATTTTCTCTAATTAAAATTGCACTTCCCCCTCTAGCTTGATTTTCCGGGTGTATGGTATGATATACTTTGTATCCAGTTATACGCAGATAATTTTGCTTTGTAAAGTGCGTTTCTGATAACAGACAAAGATCAATTTTTTGCAGATTTAGATATATTTCTAGCTCTTGCTGACGCCCAATCAATCCATTGGCATTCCAGGTCATTATTCTTAATTCGTTAATGCCCATTAATAAATCTTGGAGTCGCCACTCTATTGCATATTTTTTCCAGCTTTTCTATTCTTTTCTCGATAAGATTAAATTTAGACAGTATTTCTTGAAGTATCTGGCTAGTTGACATTTCTCTTTCTACTTCGAGTTTTTGTTCTTGTTCTTTCGGCTTTTCTTCTACCCAATGATATCAAAACTAAAAAACCAATAATCAACATAAAAAATAAAGATAATTATTGCATTTTATGGGCTATAGTTTCTGCACTATATCCTACAAATAAAAATGCAGATCGAGTGGCGTCTTATCGTCATTTTAGTAAAGTTTTAAAGTATGATGGTCTAAGTTTTCCGATGCAGCTAAAGAATATTCCAAAATTTGAAAATATGAATAAAATATCTATTAATGTTTATACTTTACAAAAATCTGATAAAAAAATGCATCGAGTTGAACCATTATATTTATCTAAATTTGTGGGAGATAAATTTGTTCATTTATTAATGTTGTCTTCTAACTCTAATGACGACGATGATGATTACGAGGAGTGTGTTGATGAATTCTTGGAAGATAAAGACAGGGTTCAAGAGATACGAAAAGCTACTAATTACCATTATATGTGGATTAAAAACTTATCAAAACTTTTAAGTAAGCAAATATCAAATCATAATAATAATAAATAAATAAATAAATAAATAATGGGGTTGAATTACTAATAACAAATATTTGGAATTTAAAAACATACATTATCAAGACACCGTACCCTTCGTTATATACGCAGCCTTGGAATCAATATTACAAAAATCGGAAGATAAACAAAATAAAAATTCAGTTCAGGAATGCAAATTACACAAATCCATAGAATTCTTAAGTTTCAACAAAGTCCTTGGTTGAAATCATATATTGATTTAAATACGGAATTGCGAAAAAAGTCAAGCAATTAATTTCAAAAGAATTTCTTTAAATTAATGAATAATGCTGTTTTCGGAAAAACTATGGAGAATGTTCGTAAACATAAAATCGTTAAATTAGTAACAAAGTGGGACGGTCGTTATGGTGCCAAAGCATTAATAGCCAAACCAAATTTTCACAGTTGTTCTATAATCGAGGATGATGTAATAATAATAGAAATGAATAAAACTTCAATACTCTTCAATAAACCAATTTACATTGGATTCTCGGTTCTAGACATCTCAAAAACATATATTTATGATTTTCATTATAATTATATAAAACAAAATTTTGATTCAAATGCTGAACTTTGTTACACTGATACAGATAGTTTAATTTATTTATTTAAGAACTTTGATATTTATGAAATTATGAAAAGGGATAGACATAAATTTGATACTTCAGATTATCCTTTAAATAATATTTATAATATTCCATTAGCTAATAAAAAAGTGGTTGGTTTAATGAAGGATGAAAATAATGGCAATATTATGACAGATTTTGTTGGACTACGAGCTAAAATGTATGCATACAAAACGCTTCTTAGTACTAAGGAAGAAGTAAGAATGAAAGCGAAGGGTGTTACAAAAGCCACTATGAAGTCTATAAATTTTGAAGACTATTACAAATGTCTATTTCATAATGAGTCTGTTGTGAAATCACAAATCTTAATAACTTCGAAACAACATAATGTGTTTACAATTAAGCAAAATAAGCTAGCTTTAAGTTCATATGACGATAAAATTATCTTTTTACGGATACGTACCCGTATGGATATAACATAGATATATTAAATTGTAGTTTGTAAGTATGTAGCATCAACATATGTGGTACTACATTCCAAGTTGGAACAGGGTCTCAATTATTTGCATCTTAGTAGTTGAGGTTCTCAGCCTACAACTTCTGCAAGGGATCTACAATTTATAGTGGGATTACGAACCAATATGACTGCGATTATTGGGACGATTGAACCTGTGAAAATTTTGCAGACCCTGGAAACATTGTGGCATCCTTTCATATTACAGACCCCGCGAGAAACTCTTTTGATCTAGACTGGTAGCTCGGTGAGGTCATTGACTCTTATTTGAACAGGGTGATATCATGGACCAAAACGACAGGACACAAAAATTTTATTTAGAAAAAAGATTGGCTACACTGGATTTGAACCCGAGATCTCAGCCTCTGTTCAATTCAAGTTGCAGCGCGCTAACCAACTGACCCACCAAGTCAGTCACAGCTGCATCTTGTAAAAATGTAATATTAATAATATATTGATTGTAATAATTGTTTTGCAAATAAATAAGCAATATGATAATTTTATTACTATTTTTATTCCTTTTATAATTACTCCTATACAGTTTCAAGTTCTTCCGATACACCTTTAAACTTGTGTATCACACTTAATCATTCAAATAGTCAAGTCTTGCCACCATCGTCTTCCGTATAGACTAAGTATGCATCTGCAATATTACAGGTGCAGTGTCAGTGTCTCCAGAAATATACCTGTAAGACACTTCTTATCTATCAATATGTAGAACATATCCTAAAGCGAGAGAGAATCATTTATTACAAGTATCAATTTTCTATTTTGAACATTCACCCCGTAAGTCTCGCCGTGCAGGTGCAAATTGCAAGTGTGCTTTAATAAGACACTGACCTACAATTCAATGTCATGCTCCTGCAGACGCATTAGGTTATTGACACATTCAGGCGTTGAACCATCATCGTCCGGCATCATGCAGGTGTCTTACTTCCAGCATCGCGCACAAGTGCAACTTGCACGTGTGCTTTAAGTAATACACTGACCTATGGCAATGGTTCAGCAGACGGTCTAGGTTATTCAACCACCCACTTCCAGCATCACGCACAGGTGCCACTTGCACGTGTGCTTTAAGTAATACACTGACCTATGGCTATGGTTCAGCAGACGGTCTAGGTTATTCAACCACCCTCTTCCAGCATCACACACAGATGCAACTTGCACGTGTGCTTCAAGTAATACACTGACCTATGGCCATGGTTCTGCAGACGGACTAGGTTATTGACACACTCAGGGGTTCAACCACCATCTTCAAGCATCAAACAGATGTACCCATGTGTCCACACGTGTGCCAAGAGAACAAACCCCCTCAATCTGACCTTGCACGTGTTCACTTGCAGAACAGTGACCTTACCGACACCTGAGACCCCCACTCCGCCACCGGAATACTCATTACCCCCCTCTGACTCCTCCAACCCCCTGAGATCCCGCCAAATGAGCTAGCTCTCTCACTGCTATACTACTTCACCGATTATTAAAAATTCTGTATCGATAGTTGACAAGACAGATTCCAGGCATTCAATCATATAGTTAAATTGTTCAGATGACAGTGGTGGAGGACAGTAAATAACAAATACATAAATATGAGTATTAGAAGAAGAAAGTATTTTTACACAAACAATATCAGAGAGACAGTTAGGATGAAACATAATATCAACACGTTCTGATTTATATTCATTAATTACTGCACATAGGACACCGCCGCCTCCTATTTTTGTACTCCTGGATACGTCTCTGTCCATTCCTGTAAACATCATACGTATCTTTAAATAATTCTGCATTAAGTACACTGTCATTTAGCCATGTTTCAGAAAGACATACTAAATCATATTCCGAATTAAAACAATTATTGTAGAAGTCATTAGTTTTGGTATTCAGCCCTCTAACATTTTGGTAGCAAATGTGCATAGTAAGTAACAATCAGTAAAGAAATAAATAATAAATGAATAAACAGTGGTAATTTTTAACAGTGTAAAAAGAAACCTTGAGAAATTTGTGAATCAAGTAAATACAGAATTTAGAGTTCAATGACCAGACTAACTAATAAAAAATAAGTAACAACTCGATTAATAAACCGACAAAAAGAGATAGAAAACACAGCCGTAGAATACTTAGTATATGTAAATGATGAAAAAAAGTTAAGTGAAATGCAAAAAAAAATCAAGGAAAGAGTTTTAAATATATATTAATTATAAACGATAAAGGTCATTACTGACTTTTGTAAACACGAAAAAAATAATATTATTGATCTAATACAAATTCTAGGCGTGAAACTTTTTTAACTATGCCACTGATTTTAGAATAAATGTTACCATCAATTGTCCACACATTTTTAAAACCGTATTTGTTAACTGCATTGTTATATAGATCGAGTCTGGATTTCGTTAGATCTTCTTTAATAATGATTTTGGTGCCTTTTAAGCTTTTGCGGTTTTTTATGACTGCAGTACGCACTTTATAGTTTGTGAATTTAACGATGATCGGACGTGGACGTGGTTTAGTATTATATATATATATATATATATATATATATATATATATATATATATATATATATATATATATCAGTTGAAGGTAATTGTGACTGCAATTAGTTAAGGAAACTGTATTTCGTGGGAATGGCAGTCAGGAATCGGGCTAATTTTTAAAAATGATTTTGCTATAATTTTAAAATAATAATTTAGTAAAATATTACAGATCACAGAAATTTATGTATGGCGCAGTGTTTATCTTAAATTTCATTATAACAAAATCATTTTTAAAATCAACAATGGTAATTCCAACAATTTAAAAAATAGCCAAGAGAAAATATGTTCATGGAGTCGACAATTTTCAAAATTATAACTCTACCAAAATTTGACCTGAAGAAGGAATAAAGAGATTCCGAAAGCTTGTCAAAATTTAAAAAGACGTAAAAATTATTAGCCCGATTCCTGACTGCCATTCCCACGAAATACAGTTTCCTTATATATATATATATATATATATATATATATATATATATATATATATATATATATATATATATATATATATATATATATATATATATACAGGGTGAATACTAAAAACCTTGACATAGGGAAATAACATGGGAAAACAGTAGTTTTTTGCTGTTTCCATCTGTCCCGCTAAATAAAATCGGGTGTATATGGTATCGCTAGTTAGATTACTTAATTTTGCATCTAATAAAACCAAATGTTATGTAATATGGCCTTTTCTAACTGAAATATTTGATAAAATAAATTGTATTTTGAAGGTTATCCTTCATACTTTCGAATAAGAAACGTCAAAAACAAAATGCTCCATAGCCGAGGGGATACGAGGGCTGATTCATAACATCAATAACCAACAAGACCTGGTTCGAGACCACCTCAGCCCTACTTTTTTTAAATTAAATTATGCTTAAAATATCTTTATTATATCAGACTATTTTAATAAAATAGCATTATTCATATTTTTATAAATAAAAAAAATCCAAATATTTAATAGAATTATTATTTGCTGTCTGTCAAACTTTACAATTAATTCGAATTTAGTTTTTGGTGTACAATTTTGTATTTCATGTTTCGAAACATGATATTTTAAGTATAATTTAATTTAAAAATAAATAGGGCCGAGGTGGTCTCGAACCAGGTCTTGTAGATTATTTATGTTATGAATAAGCCCTCGTATCCAATCGGCTATGGAGCATTTTGTTTTTGACGTTTCTTATTATTTAGGTGCAGACATTTTTTGGGAATTACTTTGTGTTGAACAAATAAAACTAAAAAATACACATTTAGTATTGCAAAATACTGTTCTGGGATGGGTTATTACTGAACCAATTCCTCAGCAGTCGCGAGTAAAATCATATTGCGGGATTTTTACGTAGATGACTTGTTAACAGGAGACGATGACATAGATCAATTAATAGCAAATTGCTAAACAGTAAGAACCATTTTAAATTCGGGTTGTTTTCAGCTTAGAAAATGGAAAAGTAATCATCCTAAAATACTAGACAGTTTTAATGAGAAATCCGAAGTAACTGAATTAAATTTAGGAGAGAATGAAAACACAAAAACACTTGGGATTTTTTGGTCTTGTTCTAATGATAAATTAACATACAAAATTAGTATTGAATTTGAACAACACACTGTAACAAAACGTAGTATTTTGTCGAGCATTTCTCAAATTTTTGATCCTCTAGGTTTATTGTAAGTTACTACAATTGTAATTAAAATATTGCTTCAAAAACTATGGCTGGAAAAATTATCTTGGGATGATCCCGTTAGTGAAAATTTGAGAACTAAATGTATTAAATACAGAACTGATTTAGTTAAATTAAACAATTTGCAAATTCCTAGACATGTTTCATTAAAAAACGCAACCAGGATAGAAATTCATACTTTTTGTGATGCATCACAAGATGCTTATGGCGCTTGTGTATACGTAAGAACTAATAGCTCTCAAAATAATCAGATTTTATGTAGATTGTTTCGTGCAAAATCAAAAGTTGCACCATTGAAACCTTTGAGTATCCCAAGACTTGAATATGTGTGCAGCACTTCTTGCAGCTCGATTAACAAATAAAGTAGTAAAATGTACGAATTTTAAATTTAACGATTGCGTTTTATGGAGTGATTCTACAATTACTCTAGCTTGGATAAAAACTCCACTAAATAAATTAAAAAGCTATGTTAGCAATAGACTATCAGAGATCCAAACACTTACAAAAAACTTTAAATGGAAGCATGTTTCAAGTAAAGAAAATCCAGCCGATAATTTATCGCATGGTTTAAATCCTAATGAAATAGAAAAATCTAATTGGTGGTGTGGTCCAAAATGGCTCGCATTAAACCATCGTGATTGGCCAAATGATACAAAACAAACTTTAAGAACTATACCTGAACTTAGAAAATAAATACAAACGTGTAACAATATGTCTTACATTTCTGAAAATTTTATTAACAAATTTTCAAGTTTAAGCATGTTAAATCGCATTATTGCATATTGCATTCGTTTTAAAACAAATTGTTTAAAGAAAATAAATTCATTGACACCCTTAAACGGTGCATTATCAACAAATGAATTGCAATCAGCTCTAATTTGCATTATAAGAATTGTACAACGAGAATCATTTCCTAACGAATATTTCAAATTATATGAGGCAAAACCTATTTCTCCCAAGAGTAAATTGTTAAATTTGACACCGTTCATTGATAAAGATGGCTTAATACGTGTCGGAGGAAGAATTCAGGAATCAAAATTTAACTATGAGAAACAACACCCAATCATTATTCCTTCTTACCATCATTTCACTAAATTACTATTTGAATCAGAGCAAAAAAGATTACTCCACTCAGGTCGACAACAATTACTATATTCCATAAGAGAGAAATTTTGGCCCCTTTCGGGTAGAAATGTTGCAAAGAAAACTGTTAGGGAATGCATAACTTGTTTTAAAGTCAAACCCCAATTTATTAACCCAATAATGGGTAATTTACCGGCTGAATGAATCACACCGTGTTTCCCTTTTTTATATTGTGGTGTCGATTATGGCGGGCCATTTTACATTAAAAATCACAAGGGTCGTGGATGCAAGGTCTCAAAATCTTATATAGCTTTATTTATATGTTTTGTGACGAAAGCGATTCATATCGAATTAGTTTCAGATTTGTCAACAAATGCATTCATTGCTGCTTTAAGACGCTTTGTCGCTCGTCGTGGCAAACCTACCGAAATTAACTCAGATAATGGTACTAATTTTATTGGTGCAAATAACGAATTGCATGAATTGGGTAAATTTATCACTGGCAACCAAAAGCAATTTGTTAATCAATTAAGTAATGAATGAATAAACTGGAATTTCATTCCTGCTTTTTCACCACACATGGGCGGTTTGTGAAAAGCAGGCATTAAATCAGCTAAATTTCATTTAAAACGCGTAGCTAGCAATGCTTCATTGACCTATGAAGAATTTAGTACTCTTCTAAATCAAATAGAAGCAGTAATTAATTCGCGCCCTTTGAGTCCCATGTCATCTACTCCAAATGATTTGTTGCCTTTAACACCATCACACTTCCTTGTGGGGCGACCACTAACTGAAGTGGCAAATCCTGATGTTAGACACATATCTGAAAGTAGACTGTCAATTTATCAAAAGATTCAACAGTTGCAACAACACTTTTGGTCACGATGGGCCAAGGAGTATATTTCAGAGCTTCAACATCGTCAACGTTGGAAGATCAACTCCAAGAATCTTCAAGTCGACACCATTGTAATTGTCAAGGATGACAATTTACCTCCAATGAATTGGATGCTTGGTAGAGTCCAGCAGCTTCATTTTGGAAAAGATGGCATTGCTCGCGTCGCGACCGTCAAGACATCAAAAGGGCTCATTCGCAGAGCCATATGCAACATCTGTCCGTTACCAGTAGATGGAATTTGTGAAAGTGCTAACCCAAAGAGGTAATGATCAGTTGTGTGGTTATAGTTATGTTAATACCACTGTTAGCAATAAAACTTTGTATTATATTTTGAAGACTGTCGTTTCAAGGCGGGCGGCATGTTGAGATGTTTTAGCTATTTTTGTTAGCCTAGCCTTGATAAAACAATTTTTTGTAATAAATAAATAGTGTTGTCAAGCAGTTGAAAAATATAGAAAATATAGCATTTGAAGTGTAGTAATTTATATGAAATAAAACTCTCATATAAAGATTCTTCCATCTTCTTCTTCACACTGACATAGAGAAAATTAACTATAAGGACAAGGATATAGAAGAAACATGGAATATTTTTAAAAAAATAATAACACAAGCAGCAAAGAATATATGTGGAAGTAGTAAAAAGAAAGCTAATAAAAAAATGACGTCCTAGTGGAATAAGGAAATAAAAGAGGAAGTAAAAAAGAAAAAGAAAACATGGGTAAAATATCTTAGTAATAGAACATGAAAACTATGATCAATACAAACAACAAAGACGGAAGGTTAAAGAAATAGTAGCACAAGCGAAAGAAAAAAGCTGGGAACAATTTGGATAACAAATGGAAGGCAACAGTAAAAAAAGTCAAAAATTATTTTATAAAACACTGAAATCATTAAGAAATGAGAAGAGGAAAGTAGCAAATACAGTCAAATCCAAAGAAGGTACAAATATTAACAGAAGAACAAAATATCATGAACAGATGGAAGCAATATTTCCAAGAGCTATTATTCACAGATGAAGATAATCAGATAGAACCTGTTGAACAAATTCTAACAGACCAGGTAGAAAATGCGAATGAAGACGAAACGCAGGAAATACAAATAGAAGAAATAAAAGAAGCACTACGAATACTTAAAAATGGTAAAGCAGCAGGGCATGACAAAATTACACCAGAAATGTTAAAGTACATAGGGGAAAAGGGCATAGAAATATTGGTAACAATTTTCAACAAAATTTGGAATGGAGATAAAATACCAAACGATTGGGAATTAGCAATAATTGTGCCGATACACAAGAAAGGAGACACAAAAGAATGCAACAACTACAGAGGCATATCGTTATTGTGTACGACACTGAAAGTATTTAGGAAAGGACGCAGTAGCCAAGACAGTTAAGGACTTAATACATAAGACTAAGATCACTAACACAAAAACATACATGACATTCATAGATTTAGAAAAAGCGTTTGACAGAGTACAAAGAGAGATAATGTGGAAAATCCTAAAAAGAAAAGGTATAAGCACCAATCTTCTAAATAGTATAAAAGGACTGTATAACAAAAGCACGAACTACGTAATTAGCCAAAATAGGAAAAGCGAGCTCTTCGAATCAAAGAACGGTTTGAGACAAGGAGGAGTAATGAGCCCAGTATTATTTACGATATTTATGGTTGAGATAATAAAGGACTGCGATCAAAAATTCAATAAGATACATGTAGGGTATAGAAATCTACTACCAGTAAAAATATCAATATGTGCTTACGCCGATGACGTAGTAATTATAGCAAACAGCGAAGAAAAAATGCAACAAAATGTTAACACCTGGAACGAAATTATAAAGAAATACAATATGAAAATAAATGCGACTAAAACCAAAATAATGGTTATCTCTAACGAACCAACAACTGCTAATATAACAGTAAATAGTGAAACAATAGAACAAGTTAACAAATTCCAATATTTAGGCATAACAATAGATAGTAACGGCACACAAGATGCTGACATAAACGAAATAATAATTGAAACGACAAAAATATATCGCGCAATGAAACACAATTTTATAGGAAAAAAAGAAATAAGCAATAAAACAAATATGACGGTATTCAACACAATATATAGAGCGATATTGACGTACGGGTGTAAATCATGGATATTGTCAAATAGAACAAAAAGTAAAATACAGGCGATAGAGCTGAAATATCTAAGAAGAGTTAAAGGAGTAACAATGTTAGATAGAGTAAGGAATGAAGCCATCAGGGAAGAACTGCAATGCAAACCAACACTAGAATTCATAGAAACAAGACAACTAGCCTGGTGGGGACACATGATACGAATAAACGAAAGTAGACGTTACACCAAAAAGGGGAAGGGGAAGACCAAAGGACATATGGGATAACGTAATAAAGAAGATACTGACGAAATGAAACATCCCGATGCAAGAAGCAAGAAGAATCGCAAAGGTCAAGAAACAATGGGCAAAATTAGTGCACATGTGAAATTACTGGACATTAAATTATGTAAATTAAATGAAGATTAAGTGAAAATGTATACATCCTACACCTGAGGGTAGAAGGATGACTGACTATATGTATATATTTATATATATATATATATATATATATATATATATATATATATAAGTCAGATTTTACCTACTCTTGATAAATACCTTGTATATTGTAAGCTACATGGGCTGGATTCTAAAATACCTACCACACTTGAAATAGCAATTTTCTTGTTGCAATATTTTCTTTTAGCTAAAATATGATGAAGAATTATAAAATTCGGGCGAGGAAGCAAAAACTTAAATGATTTTTTACATAAATAAAGTCAGATTTTACATACTCTTGATGAATACGTTGTATATTGTGAGCTACATGGGCTGGATTCTAAAATACCTACCACACTTGAAATAGCAATTTTCTTGTTGCAATGTTTTCTTTTAGCTAAAATATGATGAAGAATTATAAAATTCGGGCGCGGAAGCAAATATTTATATGATTTTTTACAAAAATAAAGTCAAATTTTACCTATTCTTGAAATGGATATATTTGTAAAACATTCATATTCATGCTTTAGGATCTATACTATGGATAATTTTAGCATTTGACATGCAAAAGTGACCAAAACGTGGCACTAATCAGATAATAAACATTCAATTTTCGGGTGTCATTTTAATGAATACGTTGTATATTGTAAGCTACATGGGCTGGATTCTAGTATACCTACCAAACTTCAAATAGCAATTTTCTTGTTGCAATGTTTTTTTTTAGCTAAAATATGATGAAGAATTATAAAATTCGGGCGCGGAAGCAAATATTTATATGATCTTTCACAAAAATAAAGTCAGATTTTACCTATTCTTGAAATAGATATTTTTGTTAAAACATTCATATTCATGCTTTAGGATTTATACTATGGATGGTTTTAATCATTGGACATGCAAAAGTGACCAAAACGTGGTACCAATCAGATAATAAACATTCAATTTTCCGGTGTCATTTTAATGATTACGTTGTATACTGAAAGCTACATAGGCTGGATTCTAGAATACCTACCACACTTTAAATAGCAATTTTCTTGTTGCAATGTTTTCTTTTAGCTAAAATATGATAAAGAATTATAAAATTCGGGCGCGGAAGCAAATATGTATATGATTTTTTACTAAAATAAAGTCAGATTTTACCTACTCTTGATGAATACGCTGTACATTGTAAGCTACATGGTCTGGATTCTAGAATACCTACCACACTGGAAATAGCAATTTTCTTGTTGCAATGTTTTCTTCTACCTAAAATATGGTAAAAAATTATTAAATTCGGGCGCGGAAGCAAATATTTATATGATTTTTTACAAAAATAAAGTCAGATTTTAACTATTCTTGAAATGGATATTTTTGTTAAAACATTCATATTCATGCTTAAGGATTTATACTATGGATGGTTTTAATCATTGGACATGCAAAAGTGACCAAAACGTGGTACCAATCAGATAATAAACATTTAATTTTCGGGTGTCATTTTAATGAATACGTTGTATATTGAAAGCTACTTGTGCTGGATTCTAGAATACCTACCACACTTGAAATAGCAATTTTTTTGTTGCAATTTTTTTTTAGCTAAATTATGATAAAGAATTATAAAATTTGGGAGCGGAAGCAAATATTTATATGATTTTTTACAAAAATAAAGTCAGATTTTTCCTATTCTTGAAATAGATATTTTTGTTAATCATTCATATTCATGCTTTAGGATCTATACTATGGATAGTTTTAAGCATTGGACATGCAAAAGTGACCAAAACGTGGTACCAATCAGATAATAAACACAGAGCTACAATGCTTTTCTTCAAATCTACATGCTATGGCTGTGAATACGCAATTTACCGGCGTACTGTACTTTTTACTAGTTTAAGTTATACATTGGTAAAGAGTCCTAATCATGCTTTAGGATTTATACCATTGATGGTTTTAGCATAGACCAATAAAGTATTATTGCCTCATACCCTCTCAGTGTACGGCGATTTTGACTGTTAACCAATGTCTCCTCGCACGCGTTTTGTTAAATTATATTATATCACTCAAATTTTCAGGTTTCATTTTAAAGAATACGTTGTATATTGTAAGTTACATGGGCTGGATATTAGAATACATACTACACTTGAAATTGCATTTTTTTGTTCTAATGTCTTCTTTTTGCTAAGATATGATGAAGAAACATAAAATTATGGCGCGGAAGCACATATTTATATGATTTTTTACAAAAATAATGTCAGATTTATCCTATTATAAAAATTGATATTTTTGTTAAAACATGAATACAAACTTACTTGTTTTTTAAGTAACAATTGCAATTTCAAATGTGGTAGGTATTCTAGACTTTAGCCGCTATATGTACTGAGACATATGATTCGTACATTTTTGTTTATTATTTAGCTAAAATTTTGAGGTCGGTCTCAGTACCGAAGGTAAATCGACGATGATGATTACCAATCAAGCATTATTTCCTTTTTCCTGTACAGTGTGCGGCGATTTAAACTGTAACCTACTGTCTGCCTCAAACGCGTAGGAAATACTGATGCGGTCTAGTATACTTTTGAAACCGATCGATGGGAGATTTTCCCATATACGAAGGAAGTATTGGAACATTATATTAGTCTAGAGTATTGGTAACCTCGGTACTCTCAATGCCCACCTTCAAATTGGCATGCTACGGATGTGAATACCCAATTTACCGGTGTACTATACTTTTACTCGTTTGAGTTATACAATGGTTAAGATTCATATTCATGCTTTAGGATCTTTACCTTTAATGGTTTTAGCATTGGACATGCAAAAGTGAACAAAACGTGGTACCAATCAGATAATAAACCCAGAGCTACGTATTTTTAATGCGTAATTTTGTGGCTTAGGTGGTTGAGGAATTTTCAAATGTATTCGGTACATTTGCAGCAATTTAAAACCTCGTATTTCAATGACAGGAAAATTTTCATCCAATTATAATTTGCGGCTAAATGGTTCTTCTAAACCATAAAATTTATACTACAAAACATGTTTATAATGTAATTTTGTAAATAATATGTAAAATTGCATTATAAACAACTTTTGTAGTATAAATTTTATGGCTTAAAAGAACCATTTAGCCGCAAATTATAATTGTATGAAAAATTTCCTGTCATTGAAATACGAGGCTTTAAATTGCTGCAAATGTACTTACTAGATGTATTTGAAGTTCATGAACACTAATCTGATAGTTTTATTCTTGAGAAGCTAGTGAAATTCCTCGTACCAAGGCAAGCTGAACACATCTAAAAATTCCTAAACCACCTAAGCAACAAAATTACGCAATTTAAAAATAAGTAATAGTAAGCTTTGGCCACTTTTGCATGTCCAAAGCAAAACCATCAATGTTATAGATTCTAAAGCATAAATATGAATCTTAACCAATGTATAACTCAAACGAGTAAAAGTACAGTACGCCGGTAATTTGGGTATTCACATCCGTAGCATGCCAATTTGAGGGAAGGTATTAGGAATACCGAGGTTAACAGCACTCTCTACTGGTATACTGTTCCAATACTTTCTTCGTATATGCGAAAATCTTCCATCGATCGGTTCCGAAAGTATACTCGACCGCATCAATATTTCCTACGTGTTTGAGGCAGACAGTAGGTTACAGTCCAAATTGACTCGAACTGTACACGTAAGAGGAAACAAAGTTTTATTGGTCATCATCATCGTCGTTTTACCTTCGGTAGTGGGACCGACCTAAAAATAATAAATAATAATGTATGAATCATATGTCTGAGTACATGTAGCGGCTAAAGTCTAAAATACCTACCAACCTTAAAATTGCAATTGTGACTTAAGAAACAATTAAGTTTGTATTCATGTTTTAACAAAAATATCAATTTTTAGAATAGGTAAAATCTGACTTTATTTTTGTAAAAATCATATAAATATTAGCTACTGCGCCCTAATTTTTGATTCTTTATCATATTTTAGCTTAAAGAAGACATTGCAACAAAAAAATTGCAATTTCAAGTCTGGTAGGTAGTCTTGAAACCAGCCCATGTAGCTTACAATATACAAGGTATTCTATAAAATGAAACCCGAAAATTGAATGATATGATTCCGAAAGTATACAAGACCGCATCTATATTTCCTACCAGTTTTAGGCAGACAGTAGGTAACTGTCCAAATCGCCGCGAACTGTACAGGTAAGAGGAATTAATGCTTTATTGGTAATAGTCATCGTCGATTTACCTTCGGTAGTTGGACCGACCTTAAAATAATAGCAAAATAATAAATACAAATGTATGAATCATATGTCTGAGTACATGTAGCCGCTAAAATCTTGAATACCTACTAACCTTGAAATTGCAATCGTAACTTTAAAATCAAGTAAGTTTGTAATCATGTTTTAACAAAAGTATCATTTTCTAGAATAGGTAAAACCTTTTTTTGTGTTTTCTAAGAATTTTACAATCTATCTAAATATAAGATAATAAGTAAAAATATAACAGCAAATGAATTACATGAGAAGCATTTGTCCACTAACAAAAACTCGAAATATTAACTATATAATGTTAGTTACATCTATCTACTAAATCTAATTGTTTAAAACGTTTTATTCGTCGTATGTCCTCACTGCTGTTTAATAATTTCACTGCACTTGTGTTTGGGTGGGCTTCAAGTCTTTTAAGATATTTGGTACTAAATTGTTCGATTGTTTCTTTCAGTGTACACATGTTGAGATCTCTGTGGATGTTTAAATTTGGCACATACCAATGAGCATTTGTAATTGTTCGGTGGCACTAAGATTAAAAGCGTTGATGTATTTCAATATTGGAGTTGCTTGCTGTTCCCCAGAGTAGTATTCCATACGTCCAGACTGGTTTAAAGATGCTTTTATATATCAGTAGTTTTTTTCCAGTGACAGTTTAGAGGATCTACCTTAAAGCTTATAGTGTTGCCTGAATATTAGTCCTAGTTGTACGTACTTTTATTCAAGGTAAAGGTTACATGGACTGATTTGGTTTCGTTGGCGTTTATTCTCCAGATTTTTAGCCACTTTTCGATTTTTTTAAGCTGTATTTGAAGAAGATGTGAGGCCTCTGCTAGGTAAAATCTGACTTTATTTTTTGTAAAAAATCATATAAATATTTGCTTCCGCGCCCTAATTTTATTATTCTTCATCATATTTTAGCTAAAAGAAAACTTTGCAACAAAAAAATTGCTATTTCAAGTGTGGTAGGTATTCTAGAATCCAGCCCATATAACTTACAATATACAACGTATTCATTGAAATGAAACCGGAAAATTGAATGATATGATAAAATATAACAAAACTCGTCCGAGGCAGACATTGGTTAACAGTCCAAATCACCGTGCACTGTAAGGGTAAGAGGCCATAATACTTTATTGGTCATCATCATCGTCGATTTACCTTCGTTAATGAGACCGACATAAAAAATAGCAAAATTATAAATAAAAATGTATGAATCATATGTAAAATTGAATTATAAACAACTTTTGTAGTATAAATTTTATGGTTTAAAAGCACCATTTACCCGCAAATTATAATTGGATGAAAATTTTCCTGTCATTGAAATACGAGGTTTTAAATTGCTACAAATGTACTTATTATATGTATTTGAAGTTCATAAAGACCAATCTCATAGTTTTATTCTTGGGAATCCAGCGAAATTCTCCGTAGCGAGGCGAGCCGAACACATCTGAAAATTCCTTAACCTCCTAAGCCACAAAATTACGCATTTAAAAATACGTAGCTCTTTTGTTTATTATCTGATTGGTACCACGTTTTCATAGTCTATATTTACTTTAGTTATTTTTAAAATTTAGATTAGTTTAGTTTTTTATTTTACATATTTTTAAAATTTATTTATGTTTATTTTATTATTATTTGCACGAAATTCTGCTTCGGGCAAGCCAAATGGGTTGTGAGCGTCACGCATTAATATTCTTGCAATTCTAGTTTCCTCCTGTACAGCATCAACAAAGTAAGCGAAGAAAAATTGTGCACCGCGAAATGCCATGTTTATAAACAAGAACCTATCCCTACTTCCAAGATAGCGACTTGATATAAAATAGCGACTGTTCGTAGCCAGTTGCTATCCGGTCGCTTGAGATAGCAACCATATTACGCCATCGTATACGTCATACCTGACGTCACGTGCAAGTGCTCAAAAAATCCATTAGATGGCGGTAGTGAAAAAATAGCGACTGGCTATTTAAGCGACTCGCTATCTGAATTAGAATAGCCCCCCAGGTAAGAGAAAATAATGCTTTATTGGTAATCATCATCGTCGATTTACCTTCGGTAGTTGGACCGACCTCAAAATAATAACAAAGAAATAAATAAAAATGTACGAATAATATGTAAAATAGAATTATAAACAACTTTTGTAGTATAACTTCTATGGTTTAAAAGCACCACTTAGCTGCAAATTATAATTAGATGAAAATTTTCCTGTCATTGAAATACGAGGTTTTAAATTGCTGCAAATGTACTAATTAGAAATATTTGAAGTTCATGAACACCAATCTGATAGTTTTATTTTTGGGAATCCAGCGAAATTCTCCGTAGCGAGGCGAGCCGAACACATCTGAAAATTCATCAACCACCATGCCACAAAATTACGCATTTAAAAATACGTAGCTCTTGTGTTTATTATCTGATTGGTACCACGTTTTGGTTACTTTGGCATGTCCAATGCTCAAACTATCCATGGTATAGATCCTAAAGCATGAAAATGAATCTTAACCTTTGTATAACTCAAACGAGTAAAAGTACAATACGTCGGCAAATTGGGTATTCACATCCGTAGAATGCCGATTTGAAGGAAGGCATTGTGAATTCCGAGATTACTGACACTTTATATTGGTATACTGTTCCAATACTTTCTTCGTATATGTGAAAATCTTTCATCGATTGGTTCCGAAAATATAGATGACCGCATCAATATTTCCTACGCGTTTGAGGCAGACAGTAGGTAACAGTCCAAATCGCCGCGAACTGTACAGGTAAGAGGAAATAAAGCTTTATTGATCATCATCATCGTCCATTTACTTTCGGTAGTAAAACCGACCTCAAAATAATAGCAAAATAATAAATAAAAATGTACGAACCAGATGTCTGAGTCATGTAGCGGCTAAAGTCTAGAATACCTACCAACCTTTAAATTAACTAACAACAATACACGGAAGCTGGAATGATAGTGGGATGTATATATATATGATATTGTAAGGTATTTAAGATGGAATTAAATATACTATGTTAATTACAGTTGTTTGTGTATAATATCAAGCTTAACCATACAACCAATTTTTGAAGTTATTGCCAACCACTCTATAATTATAAGCATAAAGTATAACGTTGCACTTAGACAGAAAAATGAGGATTAATTTAGATTGTCATTTTATATATAAGTAAATATAAATATTATATTGTAAGGCATTTAAGATGGAATTAAAAATATTATATTATATACATTTGTTTGTGTATAATATCAAGCTCAACTATACAACCCAAATTTGAAATTATTGCCAACAATCTATAATTTAAAGCATAATGTATACAGTTGGATTTAGTCAGAAGAATTATGATTAATTTACATTGTCATTTTATATATGTATGTATATATATATATATATATATATATATATATATATATATATATATATATATATAAATATATGGGTAAGAATACATATGATATTTTAAGGCATTTAAGATGGAATTGAAGATATTATGATAAATACATTTGTTTGTGTATAATATCAAGTTTAACTATACCAACCTATATTTAAAATTATTGTCAACAATCTATAATTTTAAGCGTAAAGTATAAAAATGGACTTAGACAGAATAATTTAAGAACGAATTGAAGATATTATGTTAAATACATTTGTTTGTGTATAATATCAAGCTTAACCATACAACTCTTATTTGAAGTTATTGCCAACCAGTCTATAATTATAAGCATAACGTAAAATGTTGCACTTAGACAAAAAAAATGATGATTAATTTAGGTTGTCATTTTATATATAGGCAAGTATACAAATTATAAAACGTAACTACTATAAGAATGCTGACTTAGTGTTAAGTTATAAAGTTTCAACAAGGTGAGTATAAAATGTAATGTAACCCCTGTAGACAGGCTAGTTCTCATATTGTAATCATGCTAGATAGTTGTATCTCAGAAATAAATACTTTTTAAAAACAATTTTTAAAAGTTGAATAACATAATTGGCGCAGTCGGTAGGATTAGCCAACAATCAGTTTGTAACAGATAAACAAATCAAAGTTACTCATCTAATTGCCGTATTTCTATACGCAAATTGGCTAACCAACAACTCCACATCTGAGAAAATATTACTTTATCTCACGGCTAAACAGTGCCTATCAGAGGACTATTCATACGTCCCATCAGAGGACTAATCATACTTCTCGTCAGAGACCTTCTTTGCTGTCCGATCGACGATCGAACACGAGAATCCAAACTACAAGCTTCAAGAACTTCACATCTCGTCTACCCCTGAGTCTAGGAGAAGCAGTTCGAGTACCCCATTAAAGAACTTTTTGCAATGAAAACTATAGTCATAAGTTTACAATTGTAAGTAAAAAAAATTCTTATATAACTCACAGGGCACTCTTTTAACAATTGTTAGTAATAAAGAATATAAGTCCCAACACGAGACAATAATTCATGTCAGATTCTGATAACGAAGAATTTGTAAATATTGTTTAAAATAGTATTAATAGAATTATACTAAATCCAGTAAGACTTAATCTTACCGAAACCAATATGACTTCTTTACAAGATATTAAATGTTATGTCGAAATGATCCTAACATATGAAGGGGACACAACAACCCTTAATAATTTCATTCAAGCCGTGGATGAAACATATATCATCCTAAAAAAGTTACAAATAACAGCAGCAAAAAAAGATTTTGCTTTTAATTTAATAAAAAATAGATTAATAAACAATGCGAAAATGATTGTTTCACAAAATAAATTTACAAATTGGGAAGAATTAAAAATGTACTTGACTACTAATTTCTCAGACAGAACAACTGCCGAGACATTACTAGGAGAATTATTTGAAACTAAATACAAGCAAATACAGAAGTTTCACTGAAAGCAATGTTAGACAAATTTAAAATATATAAATCAAAAATACTTGCAAAAGATTATAATTTAGAACAAAAGAACGCGATTGTTCAGGAAAACTAAAAAGCGATCGTAAACAAATTTATGTCATTATTACCGCCTATTATAAAAGGATATTTTATAGTGAAATAACCTTCAACCTTAGAGCAATGCGATTTATTATTAAAAAATGAATTTAGCTACGCAAATTCTTTACAATGACAAGAAACGACAACAAACCAAATACAAGCACTTCAAAAAATTTAAATTTCACTGTCAATCCTCCACCCAGACAATTTCGTGGACAATAATTCCCTTCAAAACCAATAAATGTCTACAAACAACCAAGTCCAGCCCCTAATCGGTTTTCAAGACAAAATTTAGTAAATAGTAACGAAACACGTAAATTCTAACCTCAAACAATGTCATTACAAACACGGAGTACGCAGCCTATGACAACTTCAACAATTAAACAAAATTTTAATACTAAAACAAAAATGAAAATGTCAACCCTGAATAACAAAATTTTGAAGAATACGAAGAAGAAATTATCGATGAAGACTCTTTTTTAGAGGAAAGCCCAGAAACACTAGAACAAAATACGTAATGACTTCTAAATTAAAATCTATTCCTTTAATAAGATTTAACGATTACCTTATATTAACTGATTCTGGTTCCGATATAAATTTAATTTCTCCAACTAATGTTAAACAAAGAAATTTAAAAATTATTCAGAAACAAATTACTTTCAAAACAGCCCAAAAAATGCAAAAATTGTGTTGAAATAGAAATTTAAGGGAAAACTTTTAAATTCTTTATACATGAATTTCATAAAGAAAGTAATATGTTATTTGGCGTAAAAATATTAGAACATTGTAATGCTTTAATGGACTTTAAAAATAAAATTATAACACTCGAAAATTTAAATTATTATCTTCACAAATATTAAATAACTCTTTTATATAATTCATACACAAACATCTCACTTACGAACAAAAAGAAATAATTAAAACTTTATTAGAAAAATATTCAGATTTATTTCCAAACCCAGACGAAGAACTATGCGTCACAGACACTACTACGTATAAAATTCGAGAAACAGACGATTCACCGGTTTTTCAAAAAAATTATAGACTCCCACAAATATATGAAAAAGACATTAAAGAACATATTTAAAATTTATTAAAAACTAAAGTAATTCAAAAATCAAAAATCCCATATAATTCACCGATATGGATAGTGCTAAAAAAGAGTGATGCATCAGGCAAACGCAAAATAAGATTAGTAATAGACTTTCGCAAACTAAACCAAAAAACAATTGAAGACAAATTTCCTTTACCCAATATCAACTCATTATTAGATCACATTGGCAAACCAAATTTCTTTACCACGTTAGATTTGCACTCGGGTTTTCACCAAATACCGTATGCCTTTCGGGTTAATCAACGCACCGGCAATATTTCAGAGGATGATGAACGAAATACTCGCAGAATATATTAACAAAATTTGCTTAGTCTACATGGACGACATAATCATATTTGGAAATACATTACAAGAACACTTAGAAAACATTGAAAAAATATTTAAAAAGTTACAAGATGCAAATTTAAAAATACAGATCGATAAATCCAAATTTTTGAAAACCGAAACCGAATATTTAAGATTTATAATATTTTAGGAAGGACTTCAACCAAATAAAAAGAAAATTGACGAAATTGAAAAAATAATGATCCCTAAAACAGTTAAAGAAATCAAATCTTTCTTCGGAAAACTTTCTTGGTATAGACGATTTATTCCAAATTTTGCAAAATTCACTAAATCTTTTACAGAATGCCTAAAAAAGAATAAACAAATAGACATTACAAATAAAGAGTATCAAGATTCATTTACAACTGCCAAAGAATTGATAAGTAACCCCCCAATATTAGAATTCCCGGATTTTAAAAAAAAAAATTATGCTTATTACGGACGCTTCTGATTACGCAATGGGATTAGTAATTTCACAAGTTATAAACGGACAAGAGAAATCTATCGCCTACGCATCAAAAACATTCAATTCAGCAAAACAAAATAATAGTACCGTCGAAAAAGAATTAAAATTAATTATGTGGTCCGTAAATAATTTTAAACTATATCTATTTGACAGAAAATTCACTATTCGCACGGATCACAAACCCCTTACTTGGTTGTTCTCAATGAAAAACGCAAATCAAAAACTTATGCGATGGAAAGTAGAATTAGATGAATACAATTTTGACATCGAGTGTTTACCAGGAAAAACAAACAAAATTGCAGATTTCTTATCAAGACAAAGAGAACCATTTAAAATCATAAAAAAATATGGAGACATAACTAACTCTGACATATTCGCACACTGCATATCAAAAGACTTCAAATTTTCTAAAAGTCTTGGCAGACAAATAAATTTAAAATATGACAGTAAAAATTATTGTGAAAGAAATTACAACAATAAAAATATTCAAAATGTAGAAAATAAAATAATTTTACATTTAATTACAAAAGATATTCATTTAGAAAACGTAACCCGAAAATACTTTAAGAAATCACTAACTGAATTACGAGACTATTTAATAAAAAAGGATAAATATGAAATTAATATTCCATATTTATCATGTGGACATGATAATTTGAAAAAACAGAATTAATAAAAATCTTAGAAGAAATATTTAATAACACTGAAATACAAATAAATTTGCATGAACAATTACAAAATTATAGTTTGGAAACAGATGAATTAGATCAAATAATAAACAAATCAGTGGCCTCAATTTATAGTAACGTCAGAGATGAAAAACAAAGCATAGACGTGAATTAATCAGAATCCGGAAACACAATTCTTAGTTCGAATGAAAACCCAGTTAATGGAATAAAATTTGTAGACAATAGAATAAATATAGCAAAAAAAATATATTTCACTTTTCTAAAAAACCATTTGAAATAGAAATAAAAAAATATTTAACCATCAAAAACAAGGATTTACAATAAATATTAACATAGATAAAATAGAAGAACAATTATTAGAAACATTAAAAAATTGTATAGTGCCAAAAATTAAATCCTTAATATTAATTCCCAAACAATACGAACAAACCCTAAATGAAATAATTCAAAACAAATTTGAATCAAATACGATAAATTTAATAAAATGCAATAAATTTGTGAAGATGTTGAGAACGAGGAAAAACATACACAAATAATTTTTGACAATCATAACGGATACTTAAATCATCGGGGAATAATGGCAACTTATAATGAACTCAAAGAAAAATATTTCTAGCCCAACATGCACACTCTATACAACTAAATGACATTCTAACCCCTACACCAAAAACGCCTTTTGAAATTATAATTATAGAACTTCTCACATTAAATGAAGAATATTTCATTACTGTAATTGACCAGTTTTCGAAATTTGGATTCATCCATCCTACCTTCAATAAAACTGGAAAAGAAACAATGTTAATAATCAAAGAATTTATAAAAACTTACAAAAAACTAAATATAATCATCGCAGATCATGGAATAGAATTTAACAATGCTTTAGTAAAAAATTATTGTAATAATCACGATATAAAATTACACATAACCTAAAAATAATAACAAGCAAACCGTAACAAATTTTACATCGAGTAAAACTGCAACCACGAAAACACCTAAGGACCGCAGAAGTTTCCAACTAGGCTTACAAAGATGGGAGATGACAAACGTAAATTCACTAGAAGTTCCAGTGTCAGCAACATAAGTGATAATATGGTCTTCAGTAAAAGTAGGAAGACATCGAGATCACCAGTTGCTAAACGAAAAGTCATAGACTCAGAAGAAAATGAAATAGTAAAGATGCTAATAACAATAAACGAGGAGATAAAATCGATGAAGAAGGAAAACAAACAACACAGAGAAGAAACTCAAGAATTACGGACAGAAATACGAGACGAAATGCAGGAATTACATAAAGGTTTTCATGAAGTAATAAATTCATTAAAACAAAAAGTCAAAGATCTAAAAACAAAAGAAAAATTGATGACAGAGGAAATAAAGGTTTTAAAAGGGAAAATAATAACATTAGAAACAATGGAAGAGAAGAAAGAAAATATTGAAAAACGTAACAATATCGTAATTAAGGGAGAACAGAATATAAACAACAATCAGGATGTTGAAAAACTTATAGAAAACAAATTAGGAATAGATATCAGAGTTAAAGAAAACTATAAGAAAGGAAAATAGGATAAAAATGTTACCATTGACAGAATAGAGAATTAGGAAGATAAAATATATATATTAAAAAATGAAAACAAACTTACAGGGACAAAAATTTACATAGAAAGTGAAATGACTAATAAAGAGATGCAAATACAAAAAAAAAATCTTAAAAATGGCGAAAGATGAGAAAAATAAAGGAAATAGTATAAGAATAGTGTATAAAAAACTGAAAATAAATGACATTTGGTATATATGGGATGAAGAGAAGATGAATATAGAAAAACAGGAAGATAAAGCTCCAAAGAACTTAAACAACTAACAATGGAGAACGAGGATGGCAATATTGAATACGGAAAGCGAGGAAAAGGATATAAAGATAAGGGAAAGGCAATAAATACAATTAAAACAAAAAAAATAAATAGAAAAAAGAACAAAATATTAAAATTTAGTACATGGAATATAAGAACGATGCTCCAGCTAGGAAAGATGGAAGAAGTAGCGCAAGAATTGAAAAGATATGATATTAATCTGGCAGCGATTTAGGAAACATGATGGGGCGGTGAAAGTATAATCAAGAAGAATTACTATAAAACATTATATTCCGGAGATAAACAGGGGAAATATGGGGTAGCATTCATAGTTTTAAAAAAATTAAAAGAAAAAATAATAGAATTTAAAGCAATTAATGAAAGGTTGGCATACATTAGAATAGAAGTATCACCTGCCAACATATCGATATTAAATGTGTATGCACCTACGGAGAATGCAACAAATGAAAGGAAAGAAGATTTTTATGAGAATTTGGAAGAGGAAATTGAAAAAATACCGAAGGAAGACCTAAGCATTATAATGGGTGACTTTAATGGACAGATAGGAAGAGAGAACTACATACAACAAGTCGCAGGTACACACACAATATATGAAAGAACAAATGATAATGGGCAAAGGTTATGTAAATTAGCAATAAAGACTAACATGATAATAAGTAGCACGAAGTATAAACACCTCAAAAAACATAAAGTAACGTGGACAGCACCAGATAATAAGACTCAAACACAAATAGACCACGTACTAGTAACGAAAAGGAGGCAATCTACGATACTAAACGTAAGGACATACAGAGGAGCATGTGCCGACTCGGATCACTACATGGTAACAACAAAGATACGAAACAAAGTTAAAACAGGTGATAGAAAAGAAATAACGAGAATTAAATGGAATATAGAAAATATAAACAATGAAAGCTCGAGAGAGAAATACGAAGAGGAGGTAGAAAAAAACATAAAAAAGGAAGAACGTAAAATGGAAGATATAGAAAAAAATGGTGCTGGATAAAAAGATGTATTAACGACGCTGCTCAAAAATGGATAGGACATGAAAATAAGAATGCAAAAAATAAAAAAAGCCTGGTTTATTGAAGAAATTAAAATAATGCTTGATGAAAAGAGAAACGCGAGATTAACATATGTAAGAACAAATAAAAAAGAGGACAAAGAGAAATATGAGAAAAAAAGAAAGGAATGTAATAAAATTATTAGGAAAAATAAAAGAATATCAATAGAAAATACAATAAAAAATATTGAGAATGAAAGAGCAAACAGAAATACAAAAAGATTTTATAAGGATATAAAAGAACAAACGAAATATAGAAGACCAAGACAAATGGGATAAAGGATAAAAATAGGCAACTAGCAGAATCTGAAGAACACTACAAAAAGGTATGGATAGATTATTTTAAGAAACTACTCACAGAAGAGGAACAGGAAATAAAAAGTGAATTACCAGAAGAAAACGAAAAAACAGCAGAACCAACTCTAGAGGAAGTAAAAGATATTATACAAAATAGTCGCAACGGTAAAACACCTGGAAGCGACAATATTAATATGAAATTATTAAAGTACGGAGGCGAAGCAATACAGAAACACATCCATGAACTTATAGTAAAAATACGGAGGGAGGAAGAAATGCCGAAAGAATGGGAAACAGGACAAGTTGTAACATTACATAAGAAAGGAAGCCAACAAATATGCGAAAACTACAGAGGAATCATGTTACTGAACACTACCTATAAAATAATGTCAACAATAATACAAAGAAGAATAACAAATGAATCAGAAAGAATTATAGGAAATTATCAATGTGGTTTTATGAAAGGAAAATCTACCACGGACGCAATACATATTATTAAACAGATAATGGAAAAAAACACTTAAGTATAACATAAACACCGAGATTCTATTAATTGACTTTAGGCAAGCCTTTGACAGCTTTAAAAGAACTACAAATACCAATCAAATTAAGAAGATTGATAGCAATGACTATGAAAACATCAAAAATACGAATTAAAACACGAAAAGGCGAAACGGAAGATATATTAACAAACAAAGGTGTAAAACAAGGTGATGCCATATCTGCCACATTATTTAATTTAGCACTGGAATATATCATGAGAAAAGTAAAGAAAGCAACCCTCAGAACAGGGGGAAGTCAAATAATAGCATATGCGGACGACATAGTAATAATAACGAAAAACAGAAATGTAATAAGAAAAACGCTAGAGGAGATAGTAAAGGAAGGAAAGAGAATAGGACTACAAATCAACCAAAAAAGACTAAAATAATGGTAATGGGAAAAGAAGTGCAAGACAAGACTATTAAAATAGGAAAATCAGAGTTTGAACAAGTAAACAAATACAAATACTTAGGTGAAATGTTAACAAATAGAGGCGAAAGAGAAGAAGAAAAAAAAGAAAAAATAGCTGCTACAAATAGGGCTTTCCAAGCCAACAAAAAATTACTACGAAACGGAATTGTAAGCAAGACAACAGAAATGAGAGTATATAGAATAATAATAAGACCAATAGCATTATACGTAGCTGAAACAATGACATTTACGAAGAAGGACAAAGAAAAATTAAGAATAATAGAAAGGAAAATAATAAGAACGATACTGAGACCTAAGAAGATATCCGATAATTAAAACAGAGTAAGAATGAACCATGAGATTGACAAAGAATTAAAAAAGAAGATATAATAAAAATAATCAAGAAACAAAGAGTAAAATGGCTAGGACACGTAAGCAGAGCTGACGAAAAAGAACCAATAAAAGTAATCATGCAATGGAGCCCTGGAAGTAAGAAAAGAAGAGGAAGACCCAGATCAACATGGATAGCAAAAGTAGAAGAAGATTTAAGAAAAGCGGGAATTAACAATTGGGAAAATAAAACAAGAGATAGAAAGAAATGGAACATAATAGCAAAGAATATTTAATAAATAACTGATACGGTTATATATATATATATATATATATATATATATATATATATATATATATATATATATATATATATATATATATATATATATATACTACTATAAGAATGCTGACTTAGTGTTAAGTTATAAACATTCCACAAGATGAGTATAAAATATATATATATATATATATATATATATATATATATATATATATATAAATTCAATAAACAAGGGCAATTCTAAATAAAATAGGAAAACAAAACCGGTTCTAAATTTATTACAATACATAATCGATATGTTTGTTGTACCGACACGATTAATTAATGACTTGGATCAGCTTTACATCTATAGAATGTGAAACGACTTTGCAAACATTATGGGATACGACACATCTTAAACGCCGTTGCAACTACTCGTGCAAACGGCCAGTGGTGAAAGGATCAACGGAACAGCTTTAGCTGCCTTAGCAACTTCCAGGACCGATGACAAACATTGGGATAAGAGAGTATCAGGAGTTCAATTCTCAGTTAACAATACTAATTGCGCAAAAACTGGAAAAACGTCTAGCGAATTATTGTACAGTTACCGTCCAAGAGCACCAAATGACTCAAAGTTGACGAACAAAATTCAGAGCAGTAATTATCGATATAGTAGAAACGCGACAAGAGGTTGCTAAGAAAATATAAAATGATCAACAAAAACAAGCAGTTTGATTTCACATAAAAATAAAAGCTCCACAAAAATTCAGTTGCGGAGATCTTGTTTTTGTAAAGAAATAATATACAGTGATAGAGGGAAAAAGCAAAAATAAATATTACTACATTATGCTGGACCATTTAAAATAGAGAAGGTTTATTCAAACGAAGATATCTAGTTGTGGAAATGAATGGATCAAATAGGAGCATGAGATGCGGATATAAAAACGTAATAGCAGTGGACAACATGAAACGATGGGTACTAGTAAAAGATTTGATGAATAATTCAGAAAGTGACAGATTGCGTCAGATGATGATGTTCATGGAATTGAAAATTAACTTCTCGAGGGCGAGAGTTTTTCAGGATGGCCGAACTGTTAGAGTGTAATTATTTACAAGCATTAGATAACAACTTACTTCACTCCCAATCTTTCTTAATTGAATTAATTAGTTACAATGTGTTTGATAACACAGAGTTTATAACATGCAGTTATTGTTTATTTGAATCAGTACTCTATTGGCAGTCGTGAGATAAGTGTCGGAGGTGTTTGATGCAATAGGTGAGACACAATACCTATGAGTTACTGAGTGTGAGACAGTATATTTACTGTAGTGTGATCTTGATTTTATCCTATCCCTATCCCCGGCGCGTAAACCCGTTAACACTGCATTGACAGGAGGGTGAAGCCGAGGCGCGACGCACCAGGGTACCCTGGTGCCAACGGTGCCCTGCTGGAACAGGTGCCTTAGTTTCGCTTGCATTTCGGTGGGGAGGTGGAGTATGGGTTTGTACTCGGCTTTCACTCATACTCCTGAAGCCTTGTTATAACTCATTGTGGGAGATGTCAAGTTGCTCGATGGATTTCGAGTGTTCTTCTGCTACCGTGGATTCAGTAGCCGGCATATCGTGGATTCGATATGTGACACTCCTTTCGAGGAGTATCCTTTTCAATTTTACCCGTCTTACCTGGTTTGTTGTTGAGTGTGAGTGTTGTTGTGTGTGCGAATGATATATATTTGTGTGCAATGTGTTTCACTAAGCATTAGCTTACTCTTTGACTTTCCTTTTCAGGGTGTTCCAAATTAGAAGACGTGATTGGCGTATTATATATTTATTGTTATTTTCGTATCAGAGTGTACAATTATTTAATTATTTATATTAATTGAAATTATTTCAGACTTTTATTTTAGCTACCCTACCTCATTAAAATATCTTCATAACAATAATAATTATAACAGTAATTTCTTAATAAAATTGGGTTATGCAAATTACAATTGATGCTACGTTAATTTGTTAATCAGTGATTCGTACAGAAATTTAAAAATAGTAATAATAAAGTTTTAAATAATAACTCACAGTAACACTAGAATTGAGTTGATGAAGGCCAACTTCATGGTCTAGGTGTCCAGGAGACGAAAGTTTGGTTGTCACTGATGTTCGCTCAGTGGGTGAAGGAGCTGGAGGTGCCGTCTGCAGCCGATATACTCTCGGTGGTCAGGCTTCTCGGAACTCACGGAATTAACGACGATATGTTGAGCCTTTCTTCGTCGCAGGTTATGCAGTTTTTGTAGATGTCTGTTGCACTTGCGATTGTGTTTTGACTGTAAAATCTGTTCTTACTTCAGATTTTTATAACACTCTGGAGAACGATGATTCGGATGCCGAATAAACACTTAAAAGTGACGACTTCACTTTTAAACGAATTGGACACTAATTTATTAGGTCTTCGAAGTAAAATTCTTTCAGCAATCCTACCGACTGCGCCAATTAAATCAATGAAATATGATTTAATGTTTTTATTTAACATACAAGATACAACTAGAATAATACGAAGTTAATTATTCTACAGCTTACATATTCTAACGGATTCTAGTAGAGTTGGTCTATTTATTACCTTTGTGTCGTATGATGTTTATTCTGTGTAGGGTTTAATGTTACAGAGTGGAAACTTACATAAAATGATGCAATAAGGGATGGGCGTCTACATAATTTATATATATATATATATATATATATATATATATATATATATATATATATATGTATAAAATAACAATCTAAATTAATCATCATTTTTCTGTCTAAGTCTAACTTTATACTTTATGATGAAAATTATAGATTGTTGACAATAATTTTAAATATGGGTTTTATGGTTAAGCTTGTTATTCTACTCAAACAAATGTATTTAACATAATATCTTCAATTCCATCTCAAATGCCCTACAATATCATATGTAAATTATATTATTCAACATTTAAAAATTGTTTTTAAAAGTATTTATTTCTGAGATACAACTATATGTATATATATATATATATATATATATATATATATATATATATATATACTACTATAAGAATGCTGACTTAGTGTTAAGTTATAAACATTCCACAAGATGAGTATAAAATGTAATGTAACCCCTGTAGACAGGCTAGTTCTCATATTGTAATCATGCTATATAGTTGTATCTCAGAAATAAATACTTTTAAAAACAATTTTTAAATGTTGAATAATATAATTTACATATGATATTGTAGGGTATTTGAGATGGAATTGAAGATATTATGTTAAATACATTTGTTTGAGTAGAATAACAAGCTTAACCATAAAACCCATATTTAAAATTATTGTCAACAATCTATAATTTTCATCATAAAGTATAAAGTTAGACTTAGACAGAAAAATGATGATTAATTTAGATTGTTATTTTATACATATATATATATATATATATATATATATATATATATATCTATATATATATATATATATATATATATATATATAAATTATGTAGACGCCCATCCCTTATTGCATCATTTTATGTAAGTTTCCACTCTGTAACATTAAACCCTACACAGAATAAACATCATACGACACAAAGGTAATAAATAGACCAACTCTACTAGAATCCGTTAGAATATGTAAGTCTGTAGAATAATTAACTTCGTATTATTCTAGTTGTATCTTGTATGTTAAATAAAAACATTTTAAAAACATTAAATCATATTTCATTGATTTAATTGGCGCAGTCGGTAGGATTGCTGAAAGAATTTTACTTCGAAGACCTAATAAATTAGTGTCCAATTCGTTTAAAAGTGAAGTCGTCACTTTTAAGTGTTTATTCGGCATCCGAATCATCGTTCTCCAGAGTGTTATAAAAATCTGAAGTAAGAACAGATTTTACAGTCAAAACACAATCGCAAGTGCAACAGACATCTACAAAAACTGCATAACCTACGACGAAGAAAGGCTCAACATATCGTCGTTAATTCCGTGAGTTCCGAGAGGCCTGACCACCGAGAGTATATCGGCTGCAGACGGCACCTCCAGCTCCTTCACCCACTGAGCGAACATCAGTGACAACCAAACTTTCGTCTCCTGGACACCTAGACCATGAAGTTGGCCTTCATCAACTCATTTCTAGTGTTACTGTGAGTTATTATTTAAAACTTTATTATTACTATTTTTAAATTTCTGTACGAATCACTGATTAACAAATTAACGTAGCATCAATTGTAATTTGCATAACCCAATTTTATTAAGAAATTACTGTTATAATTATTATTGTTATGAAGATATTTTAATGAGGTAGGGTAGCTAAAATAAAAGTCTGAAATAATTTCAATTAATATAAATAATTAAATAATTGTACACTCTGATACGAAAATAACAATAAATATATAATACGCCAATCACGTCTTCTAATTTGGAACACCCTGAAAAGGAAAGTCAAAGAGTAAGCTAATGCTTAGTGAAACACATTGCACACAAATATATATTATTCGCACACACAACAACACTCACACTCAACAACAAACCAGGTAAGACGGGTAAAATTGAAAAGGATACTCCTCGAAAGGAGTGTCACATATCGAATCCACGATATGCCGGCTACTGAATCCACGGTAGCAGAAGAACACTCTAAATCCATCGAGCAACTTGACATCTACCACAGTGAGTTATAACAAGACTTCAGGAGTATGAGTAAAAGCCGAGTACAAACCCATACTCCACCTCCCCACCGAGATGTAAGCGAAACTAAGGCACCTGTTCCAGCAGGGCACCGTTGGCACCAGGGTACCCTGGTGCGTCGCGCCTCGGCTTCACCCTCCTGTCAATGCAGCGTTAACGGGTTTACGCGCCAGGGATAGGGATAGGATAAAATCAAGATCACACTACAGTAAATATACTGTCTCACACTCAGTAACTCATAGGTATTGTGTCTCACCTATTGAATCAAATACCTCCGACATTTATCTCACGACTGCCAATAGAGTACTGATTCAAATAAACAATAACTGCATGTTATAAACTCTGTGTTATCAAACACATTGTAACTAATTAATTCAATTAAGAAAGATTGGGAGTGAAGTAAGTTGTTATCTAATGCTTGTAAATAATTACCCTCTAACATTATAAAACAAAAAACACGTAACAATGCCCAACAACGCAATTGTACAACCCGTTACACTTAATCCCTTACCCAAATTTCCTTCAGAAATCAAGGAATTAATAGAAATAATACCCGAGTACGATGGAAGTACGGGCACATTACCTCATTTTATAAATATGTGCGATGAAATTCTCGAAATAATCGACAAACAAAACTTATCAATAATTGTAAAACGAATTATCTTACACACTATTAGAAAGAAAATTATTAAAGACGCAAACATAAAACTAGCGATAAAAACATATCAAGATTGGAAATCCTTAAAAGACCTTTTAATTGAGGAGTACGGAGACAAGAGAAACGAAGTACACTTCCTCACCGAACTATCACACTTAGAACAGAAACACAATGAAGATATTTTCAGCTATTTTGATAAATATGAAGATATTTACAACAGACTTATCAGCTTATTAAAATTGAATTTTAGCAATAATTCAGAAAATATTATAATATTTATGTCTTCATATGATTCACACAATTTCATAATAAACTGTAGAGAGCCATATAGAAGTCAGTTGGCTGCTCGAAATCCAAAATCTTTAAGTGATATTCAGTAGTTAATCAAAAATGACTTCCAGTACATTCACATAAACGTTCCAACACCTGTTTACAAACCTGCAACACAAAACCAAAAACCAAATTTAAATCCAAATCAATTCCAACATCGATCACCAATGTTCCGCTATCCTCAACAACAACGAAACTTCCCGAATCAATCAATACATCCAAAACCGAGAGTAAATAATTATCCTCAGCCTATGTCTTTCAGTACAAACACCTTTATACCACAACAAAAAAGACAGAGACAGGACTTACAAATGCTAGACAGTAATGTCAAAGCCTTTGTTGAACCCAACAATGATAACGAATTATTTGAATATTATGACTATGACCAAACACATGATGAACAAAACATTGAAGTAAACAACGAACTAGAGTCACAAACTGAAAATTTTCCCATAGAACTTTTAAAAGATTCGAAACCCTAGCAACCTACACTTCACGTCTACCATTTATCCAATTTAAAAATTGCTATGTTTTAATAGACACTGGCTCCTCTGTTTTTTCGTTAACAAAAATAAAAACAAATTTAAAATTTTTGATGAATATTTTGAGATACAAACCGCAAACGGTGTTTCAAACGGTACTCAATTTACATTTGTTGAACTACTTAAGAAAAATTTAATTTTTTTTATTTTCGAATTTCATAAAGATTTTGATATTGTAATAGGAAATTCTGGCTTAAAATTATTAAATGCGAAAATTAATTATGCAGATGAATCTATTTTACTAGAAAAACATAAATTTAAATTTAGCTATTTTCACAAATACAAATTAGAAATAAATTGTCAGGAAATTTCAGAAAAATTAAAATTAAGAACTGATCATTTAAATGACATAGAAATCAAAGAGCTAAATAAAGTTATTAAAAAATTTGAAAACCTGATTATTGACGACGACAAAAACTTAACTTTTACTGTTAATGTTATAAAACACAAATTTAAGACAAGCGACGAAAATCCAGTTTATCAAAGATCATACAAATATCCAATTATTTACAAGAAAGAAGTTGACAAACAAATTAATAAATTATTAGATCAAGAAATAATTAGACATTCATACTCTCCTTGGAGTAGTCCAATATGGATTGTTCCAAAAAAACAGGATGTTTCGGGTGAAAACAAATTTCGTATGGTTATAGATTACCGTAAATTAAATTCTAAAACGATTGATGACAAATTTCCGATACCTGACATCGCGGATATTTTAGACCAACTTGGTAAATGTAACTATTTCACTACAATTGATTTAAAAAGCGGATTTCACCAAATTGAAATGGATTCTGACTCAATAGAAAAAACTGCCTTTTCAACTGATCAAGGACATTTTGAATTTCTTAGAATGCCTTTTGGTCTCAAAAACGCACCAAGTACATTTCAGAGACTAATGAATTTTGTTTTAAAAGACCTTATTAATAAAATATGTTTCGTTTATTTAGATGACAAAATAATATTAGGCAAATCATTACAAGAACACATTCAAAATATCAAAATTGTTTTCCAAAGACTAATGCCCGGTTTTATAAACAAAAATTTAATCTCGGATTTCAAATTTCGGGTTTATATATAACTTTGGATTAAATATAATCGTGTTTTATAAAGATATTAGAAGAGCGAATTACGAAACTCGAATTAAATAAAGAGCTAATTGTGAATTTACCAGAAATGTAAGTCAATTGTCAGCTGTCAGTAGAGCACACAGTAGAGCAACGGTTACCAGATTGTGTAAGTCTTGTATTATAATCAATTTGCAATGGCGGGAAAACGGGAGAAATGTAGAAATTACACTGAAGAAGAAAAAATAGAATTATTAAAAATAATTGAGAAGTAAGTAATTATTTTACTTTATTGAAATATGTTGTTTCTATCACGCTCTTATAGAAAGAAAATAAAAGTTGGGTTATGTTTTAGATATTCGAATATTATCGAAAATAAATCCACTGATGGTAGAAATATTCAACAAAAAAATGATACTTGGGCAAAAATAGCGGAAGAATTTTCGGCGACTATTAAAACTGGAAAAAGAGATGTCCAGCAAATAAAAAATTTCTACAAAAACATGAAGCAGAAAGTGAGAAAGGGCGTAGCTACAAATAATGTAAGTAAAACAAGTTTTAATAAATACTTATATACTTAACGAAAAGGGCATTGATGTGTATATTTCTTTTAAATTTTTAGAAAAGAAAATATCAAGACAATCTGTACAAAGAATTGGAGACAATAAAAAAAAAGTTACTGATAAGGTAAAAACAAAAATATTTGCAGAGGGTTTATTATAATGTTACAATTTAAAATTTATAGAAAGAAATGAACAAAACAGGAGGTGGCAGTTACCATCCACTGCTTACTACTACTACTATAGCTGGGGATCAAATGGAGCCGATTTCATTCGCTTTGGACAGTGCGGGATCATTCTTTGGTAAAGTATTTATATTTTATTTTTAATATTTTAATTTTATTAATTTTATTCAGTACGTATGAAGTATAGATTTACTTTTAATTAAGTATCTTTAATATTTTAGTATATCCTGGTCTAATTTTGTATTATTTAGCTTAATCAGAATAAACTTTCTTTAATAGATAATGCAGAGATTGAAATTATTGACCCCGACAACTTCCTCCAATCAAATTCCGTGCAAGAAATCTCATTGCAACTAGATCCTGTTCCAGCATCCCCAAAAGCTCCTCCCACCGTCCCCAGATCAGTACTAAAGAAGAAGAAAACTATAGGTACAGCAGAAAATTTAAAAAAGACGTATTTTTTTAAAAAAATTGAGTTAGTACAAACTCAGATAAATCTTGCAAAAAGACAAGATGTTTTAGATAGAAAAATATAAATCTTTAAAATAAAATTATTAAAAAAGCATCTGGCAGAATAAATTGTTTAAAGAATTGTATATTTGTTTTATTCAATTTACGTATTAGTTTTATGTATTAATAGAATTATTGTATTCACAAACAAATTACTTTTATCGTATTTTAAAAGAAATTATAAACTGGTATTTTTAACAACAGTTGGCAACTCTTCTAACCATTGAACTATACTTATACTGGAACGCGTTCTGCTTGTCTTTGTTATATTGCTTTGCACATGCGCGAAGAGAGAACAGTCACCAACACGTAACCATGAACGAATGACAGAGCATCAAAACTCTTGAAAAAAGGACAGAGTTACCCCTTACGGACCTCTCTCTCGGATTGGGCTTGCAGTCAGAAAGCGCCTTCCAGTATAGTTATAGTTCAATGCTTATAACTTTCACGTAGGGATATTTTACTGGGTTTTCAGGGTAAAATCGTTCATTTTATTCTGCAGACGTTGTTCGCAACATATCTGCTCGAACCGAAATATTGTCGTTGTTATTGTCATTTAAAATAACTTCAGGCTGTTCTGCATTATCTACTTCTTCCAAGTTATCCACGGCATCTCTTAAATTGATGCATTGTGACGAAGCGTCACGATGCAGTTTTATTTGACAGTATTTTTTGAACGTAAATTTTAAGTAAAATTTACCGCAGCTCTACCTTCCAAATATTTTAAACACTATTGCCTAGAATTTGTATTTGAATCAAGCAACCGCGCAAGGCCAGCGCGCGCATGTCTAGTAATGGCCGAACAGCATGGAGTTTTATTTGTTTACATCGTGTTTTTGTGAAGTTGTTCTACAAACCATTACTCTGATTTTCTTGATTCGAACACCATAAGATGCAAGATAATGTTCTACGTAGTGTAGTGCCAAACACATCGCAGTGGTTTTTGTGAAAGTGTAGTTTTGAAGAACATAACCACCGAACATGTGTTTGGATTGTAGTCAAGTTACTCGTTCAGTTAATTTCATGCGGCGAAATTAACTCGTTTAGTGACTTAAGGCAATAGTAAGTGTTTTTATTACTGTTTGTATCGTATTAATGTTAAATGTTATTTATTTATATTTATATATTGTATTTGTAATTGTTTTGTGACTATGTTCACCTCTGTAACAGGTACGGTCGCCTAGGACGAAATCTAGTACCTGACATAAAAGGGTTTTAATTTATGAGTTTTACTTGCATCAAAAGTAATCCACGAATTATATTAATGAACAACTTTTATACGAAACAAGGGTAACGATAGTCGCTGCCACCACTATCACTTTATTTATTTATTTAAAAGTCTGCCGTGATAGAAGCAGACAAGGGGAATGATAATAATGATAACAGACGCGGTTTACTACAATTATGGTCAAATTGGTGCAGGGTAGTAATTTTAGAACAATAGAGTTTTACTTACGCGTTGTGCTACCATGTCACAAAGACAGGGGTTGGAATAGGATGGGCTGAATCAAACACGATATTCCAACAATAACAAAATTATATAAATTTTAATAATCAACCGCGATCAAAAACATTTATATAATTCAAATAAACTACAACGCGTAACTTGATTCTATATAAACTCTAAATTCTTACTTTTCTATTTACAAACAATTTTGAAAACCTTTTTACATCGATCTACAAATAAATATTAATCCACACAGAATATAATAAAAACTACTTACAAATTTACACCACGATGAGAGAGCCTTTACACACAGTAAAACAACTAATTGGTTATTTCACTAAGAAATACCAAGGTATGTCTGACAATTCAGTCAAGACATCCACAACAATCGACGAGTACAACAAGAGAGAGAGATTTCGAACTTCTAAACACTATTTAATAGTAAAAATCCAGAAGTTCTCAACCTATATTTATCCGGCTCTTCTCATCCCCTAAGTACAAACTACGCTAAAAATGACCCAACTATTGATGTCCACCGAGGGCATCACTTACGGAAACGGACAGTTATGTCTTTGACAATAAGCTTGAAGGCGTAAAAAATGTGCGTCCTTCACCATAAATCTATCCATTCCTTAAAATTTGGAGTACAACACTAACAAAAATTTACAAAAATACACAGCCGCCAAGCGACCGTGTTACAACTTTCCCTTTCCCCTTAAAATAAATTACATTTCTGAAGGAAATATAATTTATTAACTTCCGCGCTGGACGGTGAATCCACTTCTATGAGTTGGAATGTCCAATGTCCAATGGGGATCTTGTTGGAACTCCACCTCAACTCCTAGCCCGTCGTAACTCGACCTGGAGGTGACACCAGCCTTCCCGCGTCCACGCATCCGCCATCCAGCAGCATAGGAGTGTTCACAAAGAACAACTATAACAAAATGTCTCCGGCAGATATGTGTCCCAACAAGTAACGCTACTCAAGAGTACACTCAGACTCAGTACTTTCATTCCAGCACAAGTTCACAATATATCTTTAATAATTTTAATTTAATCGAAACACTAAGTAATCGATTTGAACCATTCTTACAACTTGCATTTAATTTTCAAAATCACAAAGAACTCAACTTTATTACTCTAATTTTCCTCAATTTAATTTCTTAATTTTTACTCATTCGCACTATGAATATATTTAAAGAGCTACCTGGAATTTTATTCCTCGACGCTTTTCGTTGCACGAAGTTCGCGCCTAAACCTTGCTGTTTCTCGTCCACTCGACTAGCTCTGCTCTCTTGAAGTCCGCCAGGATACCTGCTGGTTGCGATTGTGGCCGCCATTGTTCCACTCCTCCTTGGATGGTGTCGGCTTGCCCTTCCTGACGTCTTCAGGTACTTCAGCTCGCTCCTCTCGATATTCCTTGCGTCTTCTGTTGCTACCTATCCCAGAACCAAAACCCTTGTAATATTTATTACCAGTGCACATACCTACCGTCTTGTCACGGTTCACAAAGATGTCGTGTGCGTGCTGGTCTTCTTCCTCTGATTTCACCACAGAAATCGCATCCAAGTCTTCGGGTTCCTCCACACCAACAAAACGCACCTTCTTCTGAATACGTTTTGCGGTGTCGGCTCGTCCAGCATCTGCGTTGCTCAGCTCAGCCCCTGAACTAAGCTTTTGGCGGACATCTTCTCCCTGATGAAGACTTCTCCTCCATACGGTCATTCGCGCCTTATTTTTCCCGCGCATACTATCATTACTGACCGTATGTTCTGGGATATTTCTCTCGCACTGTTGTTTAGCATCTCTCTCGTGTGTACTGTTTTCTCTGATTTTACTTTTCACACTAAGTGAGCAACTACTCGCGATATGCCCATATTTGCGACAATTATAACAAATTTTGTACTTTAATTTACTTTTCGCTTGTTTACAAAACTTTGAAATATGCCCAAATCTCTGACAACGGAAGCACAACTTACTATGATTCCTATTTTTAAATGTTACATGTCCTATTGTCTCATCTTCACTTTCTACACCTGAATCTTCGCTATCACTAATTGCGTATTTACACGTAGATCTATTTTGCCCGGCTTCACGTAGAAGTTCCGTAACTTTATTTATTAATTCGTTTACTTTACCATAATCATTATTTTTACTTAAAATACATTGGTCGCCTTTTTCTGGAGAATTTTCGGGATTTTTATTACATATTGATTTACGATCTAAACTTGAGCTACTCTCTATTAATTTATCTACAGTCTCTACTCTTTTTGCTATTTCTATCGCTTCTACTAATGTTTTGGGATCTTTTAATATAACCTCGCGTTGCAACCGCGGTAACAGACCTATTAAAAATTGATTATATAACCGTTTCTCTACATATTTACAATTAAATTCATGTTCTATTTCATCTTCGGTATTATTTACTAATTTATACGCTAGTGATCTTAATGTTACTTCGAATTCAGTTACACTTTGTGTTTCTAATTGACAACAATTTACAAATTCTTTCTCTACTGTAAGAAAATGCGGTTTCTGTAAATACCTATTTAACAATTCCTTTTTAAAAACTGACCAATCATTTGTATTTTTAATTATACTATTATTCCTAACGAATTCTAAAGCATCTTTACCCAAACATAATTTTGCAATTGCTACTTGTCTGTTCTCCGGTTGTTTAGTAATTTTAAAAAATATCTCGACTTTATCAATAAATTCTTCTACACTAATATCTGAATTGCCGCTAAATTCTGGAATTTTATTTACCGCTCCAGCTAAACTACTAACCGTTTCTAATTTTAATGCCATATTTATATATTTAAATTACTTTATTTTCAATGAACGCGTAATAATTACAAAAACTATTTTATTATCTCTTTTACAAATTTTCTTTCCAAGTACCTGCTTCAGGGTTAACGACACTACGAGGGTGACCATACAAAAAAAATACCGTTAGAGGCTTTTCCCGCTTTAACTGACACAAAAACTACCTGCACTCGTAACAACACAAAGTAAATTATTAGAGTTATTCAAATTTGACCACAATTAAAGACTTTACTGGTTTGAGTGGGTTTAGTTTTAGAAAATATTTAGATCCCACCGCTGCCACCAATTAAATGTAACAGGTACGGTCGCCTAGGACGAAATCTAGTACCTGACATAAAAGGGTTTTAATTTATGAGTTTTACTTGCATCAAAAGTAATCCACGAATTATATTAATGAACAACTTTTATACGAAACAAGGGTAACGATAGTCGCTGCCACCACTATCACTTTATTTATTTATTTAAAAGTCTGCCGTGATAGAAGCAGACAAGGGGAATGATAATAATGATAACAGACGCGGTTTACTACAATTATGGTCAAATTGGTGCAGGGTAGTAATTTTAGAACAATAGAGTTTTACTTACGCGTTGTGCTACCATGTCACAAAGACAGGGGTTGGAATAGGATGGGCTGAATCAAACACGATATTCCAACAATAACAAAATTATATAAATTTTAATAATCAACCGCGATCAAAAACATTTATATAATTCAAATAAACTACAACGCGTAACTTGATTCTATATAAACTCTAAATTCTTACTTTTCTATTTACAAACAATTTTGAAAACCTTTTTACATCGATCTACAAATAAATATTAATCCACACAGAATATAATAAAAACTACTTACAAATTTACACCACGATGAGAGAGCCTTTACACACAGTAAAACAACTAATTGGTTATTTCACTAAGAAATACCAAGGTATGTCTGACAATTCAGTCAAGACATCCACAACAATCGACGAGTACAACAAGAGAGAGAGATTTCGAACTTCTAAACACTATTTAATAGTAAAAATCCAGAAGTTCTCAACCTATATTTATCCGGCTCTTCTCATCCCCTAAGTACAAACTACGCTAAAAATGACCCAACTATTGATGTCCACCGAGGGCATCACTTACGGAAACGGACAGTTATGTCTTTGACAATAAGCTTGAAGGCGTAAAAAATGTGCGTCCTTCACCATAAATCTATCCATTCCTTAAAATTTGGAGTACAACACTAACAAAAATTTACAAAAATACACAGCCGCCAAGCGACCGTGTTACACCTCTGATGATGGGTACGAGAGGAAGGGGGTGAACATTTTTATAAAAGCGCGGTCTTTGACCGACTCATGGCTTTTTTGAGTGAGTTTTTGGCCAAATAAAGACGTAAAAAATAAAAGTTGTGAAGCAGACTTTTTTTATTTGAATTATTTTCAGTTGTTTTCCTATCCTTCCACTAGTGAACGTAAGGTAAGTGGAAGTGAAGTATTTATAGGAAAATTGGAATAGTGTTTTGCCGTTTTTCACATCCTTATGTGAGCAAAACGTGTGTGTGAAAAAATCGTTCATTTTCATCCCGTGCACGAGTTGTGCGTAAGTTGCGATAGTTTGTGAAATCCGATTACTAGGGGCAGAGAAGAACTAGTGATTGCGCTACCACTATCGAGATAATTTTGGATGAATTTCGGCGTAGAAAGAATCCTCGAAACCGTCATTTTGCTTCGTGAGTTGCGGAACAGGATTCGGCTTGTCCATCGACCACCGCCAGGACTAATCAAGGATAGTTCTGCTGAATTTGGTTTTGCGTTCGTTTTTACCTCGCCCTCGCATCGCGTGCACGTGGGTGAGCGAGCAACGCAGGTTGTAAGAATAACCGATTTTTATTCTAAATTTATTTATGCTTTTATTTACGTCTTTTTACTGTCTTTTTTTGGAAAGTCGCTCCGTGATGTTGTGTTCAAGCGAACGACCACAACCAATGTTGGAAACCGTACCTTGGACATTTTTCTCCATTGAGATATCCGTGGCCGTCGTCACTGGAAGCCTGCGAGTTAGACGTCTCTACCGTTACGTAGAGTGGCGCCCGAGATTTGGAAACGAGTCGTGCGACAGCGTTTGTATATTTTATTATACCGTGCCTGTCGACTAATTATTGTGTTTTTGTATGAGTTACTGTGTTATAGGCTGTGACGACGTATTTTACATTGTGTGACACGTAGGTAACGCCGTAGTCCGTCACACGTTTTCGAGAACGATAGGGACTGACGACATAACGACGTCACAGCATATATTGTGAAGAACGCTTGTGGCGACAATAACAGAAAGTATATTACTTAAATTTAATTCTAAACATTTAATAAAATCCACTAATACACCAACGTTTCGACTGTAAATCAGTCTTCATCAGGGTGTTAAATGGTATTAAAATCTTATCAAGTAAATCATGTAAATTATTTTACAGAAATCTTTCGTCAAACATAGATAAAACATACACACAACCATGTTACTTAACAGTTATCAACCAACTCCAGTTATCAGTTGGTTGATAACTGTTAAGTAACATGGTTGTGTGTATGTTTTATCTATGTTTGACGAAAGATTTCTGTAAAATAATTTACATGATTTACTTGATAAGATTTTAATACCATTTAACACCCTGATGAAGACTGATTTACAGTCGAAACGTTGGTGTATTAGTGGATTTTATTAAATGACTGCAACTCCAAACAACATCTTCCTTTCATCAATATCCAGTCGATAAAACCAATCCTGCATTAATTCTAAACGTCTTGATAAACATGGGAATCGTCTTTTTAGAACAGCGAAACATCTTTCTATGGTATTTCTTGTAGCAGAGTGCGCTTTATTGTATCTTATTTCTGCTGGTGTAATAGGATTTAATAGAGGTGTTAATAAATATGATCGACATGGGTAACCACTATCACCTAATAAATAGTCGTTTCCATATCTACCAGATTCGAAATCAACTGGCAACGGTGAATTATTAAAGATCGTACTATCATGAACAGAGCCAGGCCATCTTGAAATAATATGTCTAATTCGCAGATTGGAATCACAAATCATTTGCACGTTTATGGAAAAGTAGCCTTTTTGATTTCGAAATAATATCGCATTAGCACCACCAGGAGATTTTATTGGAATATGGGTGCAATCTACTACACCGATGATACCAGGAAAACGTCTAATATTAAAAAAAACCTTTCTTCACATCAGCGCATTGTTTTATGGTGGGCATTTGTATGTATTGAGCGCTTTTTTCAGCTATAACATGAGTCACCTTCTTAATAATACGACATACTGTTGCTTTATTGGCGCCAATTTCATCGCCTAGAAGTTGCTGAAATGCCCCCGTAACATAAAAACGCAATGTAATAAGCAATTGCTGTTTAGCCCTAAAAGATTGGTTCCTTTTAGTTATGGGTTCTAAATTAGGATTTAGAACTTGTAGCAATTCCGTTACAGATTCTTTCGAAAGCCGTTGTTTGAACTCGACATCATCCTTCTACTTCTACTTGTACTTGTTCTTCAAAATCTGATAAAGAATTTAAGCTACTCAAGCTAGTTGAAGACATTTTCTAAATGTAAAAATTAATGTAAAAGTAGTGCTTCTTTAGTATGTATTTTAATAGTATACCTAGGTTATGTTATTTAAAATAAACACTAAAAATTTGAACTTCTCTTTTCTTTATGGTAATCTGTCAATTTAATTCGCCGACAACGCCGAATTACGAAAACCCGAATTATATTGCGATATAATCCGGTGTTTTGTTTTATAAAACGAAAAAATCATATAATCTTAGATTAAATGACAAATTATCCGAGATTATGAAATCCGAGATTATATACTAGATATTCGTTTTTATGCAACGCGATTTTATATAAAATCTTGGATTATAATTATAATCCTGAATAAAATATTTAATCCGCTTTTATAAAACCGGGCATAAGAGAGGCAAATCTTAAATTACAACTCGATAAGAGCGAATTTCTTAGAAAAGAAGTCGCGTATCTCGGACACATGATTACCACCGAAGGCATTAAACCGAATCCAGATAAAATTGAAACTATTAAAAAATTTACTCTTCCAAAGACTCAAAAACAAATCAAATCATTTTTAGGCTTTCTTGGTTATTACCGCAGATTTATAAAAGATTTTTCCAAATTAACTAAACCGTTTACCAAATGTTTAAAGAAAAATGCCAAAATTAATATTGAAGACAAAAAATACATTTCAAGCTTTGAAAAATGTAAATTATTACTTTCGAACGCACCAATATTACAGTATCCTGACTTTTCAAAACAATTCCGTCTAACGACCGACGCCTCAAATTATGCTTTGGGTGCAGTCCTATCCCAAAATATAGATAGAAAAGATCTACCTATAACTTACGCAAGCCGGACACTCAACGATCATGAAGTAAATTATTCAACAACCGAAAAAGAGCTACTTGCTATTATCTGGGCTACGAAACATTTTCATCCCTACTTATACGGTCACAAATTTTAATTAATTACAGATCACAAACCCCTTATTTGGCTAAACAGTTTAAAAGAACCAAATTTAAAACTTGTACGTTGGAAATTAAAATTATCACAATATAATTATGACATAGAGTATCAAAAAGGCAAACAAAATTACGTAGCAGATTATCTGTCCAGAATTTCGAAACCTTTCGAGATAAATTATAAAACTTCAAATATTTTCGACCACAAAGAACCTATAATACATTGCATTTCCAAAGATTTTGAAATGGGTCATGGCTTCGCAAAACAGATTAATGAAAAATATCATACTAAGAACGATTTAGATAAAATAAAAATAGTAAATAATATTGCCATACAAACATTCCCTAGATTAATCATACATTTAATTACAAAAGAAAATTATTTTAATAAACCAACTTTAAAAAGCATCGAAAATAGTTTAAAACAATTAAGACATTACCTAATCGAAAATAATATTAATTCAATTAACATGCCAAAAATTGCATGTGGTTGAGATAAGCAAAATTGGTTGGATATAGAAAATTTACTAAGACAAATTTTTGAAAATACAAACATTCAAATTAATGTTTTTGCTTCAAACAAAATCGAGAACTACGCAAAATCCGTTATCGCTGAAAAAGACACGGACAGCTGTACTCAGCATTCTGATGACGAATCTCCTATCAACGACACTTCAATAAATTTCGGTAAAAATCAAATTATTTTTAAAGAAACAAATTCGAAAAGCTGTAGAAATTAAAAAAATGTTTGGACACGAAAAACAATGAATTTATATTTACCTAAACAAAACTAATTTTAAAAATACTCTCTTAAAATTTATCAAAGAGTACCTCATACCTGGAATACATTATTATTGCATTGTTCCGGTACAATTTCAAAAAATGTTAAATTCAATTTAACAAATTTATTTCCAACCGAGTACTTATATTTTAACTAGTTGTAAAAATCAATTACAAGACATAGAATCATCAGACGAACAAATTGATTTAGTAAAAAATTATTATTTAGGCAAAACGAACCATCGTGGCATAATTGAAACCTATCAGAAATTAAAACAACAGTTTTATTGGCCAAACATGCAGCAAACTGTTTCTAGATTCATAAACAATTATGATGTATGTCAGGAAAACAAATATGAAAGAAATCCCATAAAACTACAAATTATAAAAACACAAACAGCAAACAAGCCCCTCGAAATTATTCATATTGATATTTTATCATTAAAGAAAGAAAAATTCTTAACAATAATCGACAGTTTCTCCATACTTGCACAAATTTATTATTTGTCAGACACCAACACCGTAACTATTATACAAAAATTAATAAAATATTTCTCCATTTTCGGCACTCCTAAATTAATAATATCAGATAATGGTTTACAATTTAATGACCAATTGATATATAACTTTTTATCAACTAAAAATATTCCTATTCATCTTATTAGTGTCAATAATCCAAAAAGTAATAGAAATATTGAAAGGTTCCATTCAACAATAATAGAACATGTTGGAATATTAGAACAAAATAAAGATTTTAACGATTTAACAATTAGTAATAAAGCCCGTTATGCTCTTCAAGCGTATAACCAGACTATTCACTCAGTCACAAAACGTACACCGAATGAAATACTTTTCGGCAATTATAATGAATTAAAAGAAGAAATTTCTCCTGAAATTGTTACTGACAACTATGTTCAGACCCACAAAGAAATTATGAAGAAAATTTACGATGAAACTAAATTGTTATTAGATAACAGTAAAAAGAAGTACGCTACGTCACAAGTAGATAGTGTTTACAATGTTATTTACATGTAACTTATAATTTGTATCTAGTATTCATTGTTAATAAAAAGCAATATATGTAACCATGTAAAAAACAGTAAAAAAAAATTAATATATGTGTTCATGATTGATTTATGTCAATGTTGTATGTTATTTTAGTTTAAAAGGATAATTGGATACTAAACAGTCCCGCACCAAAAGAAAAGATCTAGTACATTCGGTACATAAATTTGATCCTTTGAGCCGGATAGTGCTACGCAGGAGTAATCATAAGTATCCTCATTTTCATTCTAAAGTAACGTATTCAAAACTGCTTTCCAACTACGCGTGTGGAACCAAATAATTTCTTTTGTGGGTTACTATATCAAAAAATTAAAAACTTTGCGTGTTTTAATTTAGTGACAACCACTACATTTTATTATCATCATGCCCAATATAACTACTAAAGACAAGCAGTTAATCGAGATTCTGCAAAACAATCTGTTGAAAGAATACATGAATTTGCAAAACAGATTAAAGACTCTGAATCTACGGAACAAATTCACATAAGAAAACTCAAATTAGATGAATTTTGGCAAAAATATGAAAAAGCTCAAAGTGAATTATAAATTATTGACTATGAAACAAACAAGAAAGACAGAGCAGAATTTGAAACAATTTATTATAACACAATGGCAGAATTAGACAGAATCATTAAATTACGTGCAACTATTGAATCTTTAACATTAATAAATCAATCAGCAAAGTCAAATAATAATATAATTGAAAGCAAAGTAAATCTTCCTCAAATTAATATTCCAAAGTTTGGTGGCAATTATGAACATTGGTTGGGTTTTTACGATCTATTCAAGAGTTTAATTCACGACAATCAAAGTCTTTCAAACATAGAAAAATTTTACTATTTAAAAGGATCATTAAAAGACGAAGCACTCAAAATTATAGAATCTATAGCAGTTAGTTCCGAAAATTATGCAGTAGCCTTCAAATTATTGACTGACAGATACGATAACAAGAATTATTTAATAAATATCCACATTAAACTTCTTTTTGAGATTCCACATGTTGGAAAAGACTGTATTACGGGATTAAGACAATTAACAACAGACACTAGACAACATATTAGATCATTACAATCACTTGGTTTGCCTGTTAAAGATTGGGACATACTTGTCATGTACATTTTATGTCAAAAACTTGATTCAGCCACTAGATCGCAATGGGAATTGAAAAAAGAATTAAATAGATTGCCAAGATTTTCTAAATTTTATTGATCAAAGATGCTTTTCTTTGGAAGCTGTCACATCAGAAAAATTACAAAAGGTCAGTCATGTCACATCTCAACCAAATTCAAGTAATGTTTGTAAATTATGCCATGGAAAACATAATCTATTCAACTGTAACAAATTTCTGCAGAAAAATATACAGGATAGAATTTCAACAATAAAATCACTAAAGGTTTGCTTCAATTGCCTTAAACCAGGTCATTCATCAAAAAGCTGGAAATTGTAGAAAATGTACGAGAAAACATAATACTCTTATTCATTTAGAACAGGACAGACACGAATCACAAAATGAAAATTTTTTATCCAAAAGCAAAGCAACACTTCACATTTATAAAGAAGAACAATCACAAGTAATATTAGCAACAGCAGTTATTAATATCAAAGATAAGCAATCCCAATGGCAGCAATGCAGAGTACTTTTAGACAGTGCAGCACAATCTAATTTTGTTACAGCTTCACTCATTAAAAGACTAAATTGCAATGTAAAATCAATAAATTTACCAATCAAAGGAATCAGTCAAATTCAAACTAATATTAATAGAAGTGTGGAACTAGATATTTCATCAACTGTGACATAATATAATAAGAAATTAGAATTTCTTGTTTTAGACAAAATCACTGTCAATTTACCAACTTCATATATTGAAAGAAGACATGTGAAACTTCCACCAGTTTCATTAGCAGACCCACATTTCGAAGAACCAAGGCAAATTGACATGCTCAACGGAGCTGAAATATATTTCGAATTGTTAATGCAAGAACAAATAAAACTTGGCAAAGAACTTCCAATACTACAAAACACTAAATTAGGATGGATTGTGTCAGGCAAAGTAAAAAACACAAAGAAAAATAATAGTAAATTATGCTACTTTGCAGTAAATGCAGACATAAATAAACAAGTTGCAAGATTTTGGGAAATCGAAGAATGTCAATCAACCAAACATCTGTCAAAAGATTATTCCCCATTAGGCAGTCTCTATTCTTCGCTCTCCAATCCCTTCGTGGGTATAGGTTACGACATCCAGAACTTCCGTATTCCGAAAAAACATAAACCCGAAAATCCCGAAACCAAAGAAGAGAAGAAAGAGAACATAAAAACCAATGAAGAAGCAAAACCCGTAGAGGTGAAAGTAAACATCGAAAAGTCTACAGAAGAAATTAAAGGAGAGGAGGTAAAACAGGACAACAAGGAAGAAAAATCAGAAGCTATTGTCTCGAACAAAAACAAAACGGAAGCTGACAAATGTGGAACTTCTATCTCGAAATCTAAAACGAAGCGAATTCGGCGCATCATCGACTCCGACTCTGAATCCAATGAAGAGGAAGTCAGAGAAGAAGTCAAAGAAGTTAAAAAATCAGAGAACAAAAAAATGCAGGACGATAAAGTAGAAGAACCTGCATTAATCATAGAACCAGAACAGAAAACACCAGAGAAAAAACCTCCAACAAAAGAGAACAGCGAAGTTATAGAAATAGTCGAAGAAAGAATAAAAAATCGAAGACGAAAACATTTACTCTACTCTTCGGATTCTTCCCCAGAGAATCTTGCAAGTCCCGCACAAACACAAGAGTTAGAGGAAAAACTACAAAGGAAAACATTCCAAAAACAAAACGCAAAAACACTTTGGAACTCCTACAGGAAGATATTCGAGACATGTTTCTAAGTGAAGGAGTATTAACAGCAACCGGTAAACGGATGTGTAGAATGATGACAGAACATGAAGAACAAGATATTTACAACAAACTCCAAGATTCAAAATCCAAACCCAAAGAAGCTGTAATTACTGATGATGGTGATGTATTATTACTACTCAAATATATAAATATGAAAAATAAAATGAAACAAGGAAAAAATGAAGAACCAGAAAAAAATAATCGACTTTCACCTTTACACTGGAAAATAGGCCGTGTATTAAATGTTCATAAAGACTCGGACGGAAAAGTTCGAGTAGTAACAATTAAAACTACAAATGGAATTTTCAAACGCCCTATAACAAAACTATGTATTTTACCATTTGAAAATTAATCTATTTCGAAATTGTTATTTCAAGGTGGAATGTTTAGAATGTTATTTACATGTAACTTATAATTTGTATCTAGTATTCATTGTTAATAAAAAGCAATATATGTAACCTTGTAAAAAACAGTAAAACAAAATAAATATATGTGTTCATGATTGATTTAAGTCAATGTTGTATGTTATTTTAGTTTAAAAGGATAATTGGATACTAAACAGTCCCGCACCAAAAGATAAGATCTAGTACATTCGGTACAGATAGTATTAAATTACCTGATAAAGTATTCGAAGAACAAGCCAAAAGAAACACCGGTAAAGTCGAGACACCCCGCTATAAGAAACAAAAAATCAAAACATATGTAAAAGACAAAGCTCAAATAATAACTGACAAGAACAAAAAAATTAAAATTGACAAAATAAAACCTCACCATAAATTTACAGACTCATACGAACAGCAACAACCATCAACTTCAAAGACGAAACACACAACCCCGGAATTAACGTCTTGAAGCTAGGAAATGCCCTAATTTCAACTAATAATAAGTACATTTAAGTTAAGCTTAATTTAGATAGAATTAAAGAAACGTATAATAACATTACATATCATTATAATCAATTAAAATTAGAATTAAATAATAAATATAAGCAATATGTAGAAGACTTAAGTAATAACTTTTTTATGTTAGAAAACTTCTTGGACATTGTAAATAGTAAAACTAAATTCTCCTATATGACAACAAAGAGAAACGTGGACTTATAAACGGAATAGGTTCGATAATAAAAAATATCACTGGCAATTTAGACGCCACTGATCAAGAAAAATATGATAACGCCTTAAGATTAATTCAAGAAAATGAAAATATCCTGAAAGACAATCTAAATCAAGTAATTACTTTTAATAAAAATATTTCGGAATATTTCAATAAACAAGTAGAGAAAATTAACGTTAATAACAAAATTATTCAAAATAAAATTAATGAAATGCATATTGTTTTAGGAAAAATAAAAGATACTAACGATTCTGTGATGAGCTGTCGTGCTGAGTAGACGTACTTAAGCGTGCTTGCAAATCAGTGCTCTCTATTGTAAAGTGCTTAGTGCTAGCCCAGTTTTTTCTTTTTTTTTCTGTTAAAATGTCTCGAAGAAAGGAAAATAAAAACGATTTAGAAAATACTTCTAAATCCCTACAAGCTTCCATGAGTGAGGAAGATTTAAATAAAATAGTCAACGCCGTTTCCTCGCGCATTGAAAAAATAATAGACTCTAAATTTGAGTTTATTTTGAAAGAAATAAATAGTGTCAAAGAAGAACTAGTGACAGTGAAAAAGGAAATACGTGAAAAAGACAAATTAATTAACGATCTACAAAGTGCTAATGATAAACTAGAACAGTATAGCCGACGAAACTGTCTCAGAGTGTTTGGTGTGAGTGAGTCATCCAATGAAGATCCTGGCGAAATTCTACTGGATTTATTTAAAGACAAAATGAAGATTTCCATCGGTCCTGAGGACATCGACAGGTGCCACAGATTGGGGAGGAAACAAAAAGATAAGTGTAGGCCATTGATAATAAAGTTTGTGTCGTACGGCGTTCGTGCTCAAGTGTTTTCAAATAAAACCAAACTGAAAAACACTGGTGTTATTATAAGAGAAGATCTCACGCGAAATAGAATGCAATTATTAAGTGAGTGCACTAAGCGTTTCGGCGTTAAAAATACTTGGACTATAGATGGGTTAATTAATGTCAAAGTAAATGATAAAATTTATAAACTAAGCCATATAGATCAGCTGTGTAAAATCCCGCTGTAAAAATTTAAATCTAAACATATTTTATTTCTATTTCTTTATTATATAACCTTTATTTACTAATTTTTTGAGTCAATGACTTGTGAGACACTGTGTCGATAGGGCAATGAACTTCTGTATTTTTTAAGTTATTTTGTAACAAGTATTGTCTCTTTAATTAAGAAATAAAGTATGTTTAAACATATACGGCGTTTACTCTTCGCATTATAATTTTTTCTTATTTCTTGTAAATTTTATTAGATTTTTTCACCTAGTTTTATTATCATCTATATAAGATGATGCACTGATTTGTTTGTGTGCACAGAATGTATGTTTATAATTAATTTATAACTACATCATATATTACTTATGTACATTACATTTAGTTATAATTCTTTATTTACCTTTTGTAAATAATAACTTATCCAAAATTTTATATGTTAATTTAGCTCATTTAAATATACAATCAATTAATACTAGCTACCATGACTTTAAAGACTATTTAGAGAGTAATAATAATATTGATATATTTACGCTTAGTGAGACATGGCTAAACTCAGATATTACTGATGATCTATTTACTATTCAAAATTACATACTTTATCGCAGTGATAGGGATGGAAGAGGTGGTGGTGTTGCTTTTTACATTAAAACATCTCTAGCAAAATTTATTGTTTCACACAATAATAACATAAAAGAAAGTAATAGTAATATTGAACAATACTGGATTACCTTTAGTATGAACAAAATTTAATTTGCAATAGGTGTCGTATACAGATGTCCATCTGGTAGCATACCAAATTTTATTGACAGCTTGGAATCACGTTTTCCCTACCGTAAACTATGTATTCTGCACAGGTGATGTAAATATTAATATGTTGAATCCTTCATCTAATGTTACTATGCAACTTATAAATTTATATTCTCAGTTTAATATGACACAAGTTATTACTGAACCAACTCAGGTCACACCAACTTCTGAGACATTATTAGATGTTTTGCTAACGTCAGATAACTCTATCGTTTCTAATATTAACGTATATGACATGCATAATGTATCCGATCACAGAATGATTTCATGTTCATTGGATTTATGTTTTGATAGATGTGTTCCTAAGATTACATCCTTCAGAGACTTTGAAAATATTAATTTAGATGACTTAAAGTCATATCTTAATAACATTAATTGGAATCACATGAACTGTATGGACAACATAAATGATAAAATATCTTTTTTTAACGCCGCTATATTGCAAACGTTTGATACCGTAGCACCCGTCCGTACTGTAATAATTCGTAAACCTCGAAAGCCATGGATAACCGATGTCATCAAGATCATGATAAAGTTTAGAAACAACGCTTTTGCTGAATTTAGAAGAACAAAATCAACTGCCAAATGGAACTATTACAAACATCTAAGAAATGAGGTGACTAGCGCTATAAGAAGAGAAAAAAAAGCTCACGCTGAATATAAAATAAAACATAATAAGTCCGATATGTGGAAAACCCTAAAAGAATTTAATATTAACACTAAAGCTACTCCGCCTTTACCTTTACATCTAAGTGACGTGCATACATTAAACACCACTTTTGCGAACAATACTGGTAACACAACGTGCAATTCAGACCTATTAACCTTTTACAATTCACATAAAGTAACTGACTCAATATTCTCATTAACACTAGTAACAGAAACGGAAATCGAAAATATTTTTAGTACTATTAAATCAAATGCAACTGGGATTGACAATATAAATTTAACTATGCTAAAACTTTCGTTCGATATGATATTACCACAGATAACTCATATTATTAACTCCTGTCTATTGTACGGGGTGGTACCAGATATTTGGAAAACTGCAAACATTGTTCCGTTACCGAAATGCAAGACACCAGATAATATAAACAATATTAGACCCATAAGCATCCTTCCAACACTCTCAAAAATTTTAGAAAAAATAGTTTATAATCAAATTTATGACTATTTAAATAGTAACAATCTACTTCCCGACGTTCAATCTGGGTTTAGGAAGGGTTAATAATAATAATAATAATAATTGTTTATTTGCATAAGTAAAAAAGAATTTTACAACGCAGACGTCAAATTAATAATAATAATACATCTAAACAATTTGAACACATTTTAATAGATATATTTTTAGGTAGTACATTTGTAATCGAAATATTCAATTAAATTGTACCATACATTCTCCAATAAAAATTTTTTTAACTTGATTTAAAAACATTTATTTTTTTACTATCTTTTATTGTACAGGGAAGATGATTGAATATTTTGATTCCTAGCACATTTGGAAAATTTTTAGTCTTATTTAATTTGGCAAAAGAAACCTTTAAATTTTTGTTTCCTCTAGTCACTCTACAACCAAGTGAATTATCTGAGAATTTGTTAATATTTTCATATATATAACAACAAACATCGAATATATATAGCTCAGCTAATGTCATTATTTTGAATTTTCGAAAATAATCACGGCACGAATGTGATCTGCTAATATTAGCTATACATCTAATGATGCGTTTTTGAACTATAAAAACTTGATTTGCATGTGTGGAACTACCCCAAAGTCTTATACCATAGCGCAACCTTGATTCCACAGTTGCATGATAAAATAACAATATCTAAAATTACAGCACTACCACTGCATTACTTAAAATCACAGATGACATCCTCACTCATATCGACAAAAATAAAATGGTTTATCTCGTTCTTCTAGATTTCAGCAAGGCGTTTGATATGGTAAACCATGAATTGTTGTTAGCCAAATTAAAACATCTTGGATTTGATGAGATTAGTATAAATTTTTTTACTAATTATTTACATGGTAGAAAGCAAAGAGTGTCATATAATGGTATAAACTCCGAACTTACTGATGTTACAAAAGGTGCTCCTCAAGGTGCAATATGCGGTCCTTTATTATTTTCTATATATACTTTCGACCTTCCCAAAGTAGTGAGTTACAGTACCGTTCATATATATGCGGACGATACACAAGTTTACTTCCCATTCAGTCCATATGATTTCAATGAAGCAGTAGATAAAATAAATCAAGATCTACAAAACATTACAGATTATGCTCGAGATAACTGCTTATCATTAAATGAACAAAAATGTAATGTTACGCTTTTCGGAAAAAAGAAAGACAGACAACTTATAATACAAAACCATAAAATTAATATAAACACAAATCAGCTACCAGTTAGACATTCTTGCAAGAATCTAGGTTTAATCATGGACACAGAGCTACGATTTACGGAATACGTAACTTTATTAATCAAAAAAGCATATTTAGCCTTGAGAAATCTGTACATGAACCGCTTTGTCCTTTCACAGAAATATAAAATTATTCTTGTTAATAGTCTTGTACTTTCTGTATTCAACTATTGTGATACAATTTATGGCCCATGCCTACTAGCTTCTGATATTAAAAGAATACAGAAAGTACAAAACAGTTGTTTGCGCTTTATTTACGGAGTAAAAAGACGAGACAATGTGTCAACATCTACACTTATCAAGAATGTCGGTTGGCTGAACATGAGCGAACGGAGGGATTATCATTACGCATGTCTAATACAAAGGATAGTACTCAACAGAATTCCATCTTATTTACATCAAAAATTGATATACAGAAATGAATTGCATAACCGGAATCTGAGAACTAAATTTAATTTGCATGTACCTAAACATAAAACAACATTATTCAAAAGATCATTTTCCTATGCAGGATCTAGTTTATATAATAAATTACCTGACAACTTAAAAATTTGCAACATTAACACCTTCTCTTCTCGTTTGCAAATATTATTATTAAAAAATAATTAATCATTTAAGTAACTTTCATTATTCTCGAAAAAAATAATTATTTTTTTTCTATTTTTTTTTTCCGTAGTAAATATGCATCAGTTTTCTATTTCGCTCCTATTTTAAAGTCATGGTCGCTCCAATACTTGCTTGTTCTCTTGATTGTTCTTAAAAATTCTTAATTTGTAATGCTTCTTGTAATATTGTAGTTTTATGTTTTTGATGTTTTTACCTCCCGCCTATCAATATATAGATAAGGGAGGTATTGTTTTGGTCAGATTTCTCGAGTATGAGTTTTCAACATATGAGCACGAATTAGGGTCTCTAGAATACTATTTTACTATTTTTACCGTGATGTCTGTATGTCCGTGTGTGTGTGCGTGTGTGTGTGTCTGTGTGTCTGTGACGATTTTTCGTCCACGATAACTCCAATACGAGACATGTAAAAAATATAATATTTGGTATTTATGACTTATATTCAAATATGATGAACTGATTAGATTTTGACTATAAATGGTTAACCGGAAGTAGTACTTTATTTGAAGCTTTAAACCGTTTTTCCAAAAAAATACCTCTAATACAATTTTTTCGCAAATTACATTATTATTAAATATAAAGATTTTTTAATTTTCTACCGATCTGCATAATTACGTTTATATATAACTTCTAGCTAGATAGAATAAAAATATATAAATTATAATAATTTTACATATCGTTTAGGCTGAGAAATTTTGATAAAACAGATGAGTTATTCATATGTTCACAAAATTTGACATGTGATGTCAAATTTGATGTAAGTAAATGTAAAAGTTAACATAAGTAAATATGAAGTAGTTTTATTGTAAAATTAGAGAAGGTGGAAGAAATATATAAGGCATATCCTATTTGCATGCATCAAGGTAAGTTCGGTTCGGTTTTAGTAACATCAAAAATAGATGTCATATTGGTCATACAAATTTTATGCAGGAAATTTTAGGTACGAAATGAATTAAAAATATTCTGAACTGCAATAACAAATTAATTTTAAAACTACAAATTAAATGTATTGAATAAATTATATAGAATATATGTATTATACTACAGTGGCGGGAGGTATTGTGTTGGACACATCAGATTTTTTCAAAAGGTTAAGTGTAAGACCAGCTGTAAGCTGAACTTTGCCAAATAAAATGGATATTATTATTATTATTATTATTATTATTATTATAAACTTTATATAGAAAATATAATAACACAACTAACATTTGCAGCCACAAATTTCATAAGTATTCTTAACGAAATTGAAACTACCTTCGCTTTTTGCGAAACAAACACTTTATATTTTGGTATTTTATCGAAAGACGACGTTAAAAGAGAAATTAACAAATTATTACCAAACAGTCTAAAATACCTTGTAATCAAAAATTGGCAAAACCAACAATTAGTTAAAACATATTGTGAATATGAAAAATTCACTTTGGACATAATAATAGACATCCCTATTCCTCTTGTACAAAACGAACTTTTACAAATCACCCCCATTCCTAATTTACACGACAACACTTATGTTACATTAGACATAACCCCTGGCTATTACACTAAATCTAATACACACATTAATAAATTGAATAAATGTACTTTTGTAGAAGATAAGCTTTATATTTGTAATAATGAAAATTCCCTACCAAATAAATGTGTAGAAAATTTGTATTTTAATAGTAATAACTGTGAATATATTAAAGTAATTAACCACAAATGAAATCATTCCAATACCTAACTCAAATATTGTATATCTCTTTTTACCAAATAAAGAAGTAATAAATATCGAATGTGATCACGAAATTCAAGATAAAGAAATTTCCGGAATTTACTCTATAAAAGGCTGTTTAATAAACAAACAAAAAATGTTTAAAAATATTAAGTATGATAAAATTATTAACAAAAATATCGGGCAAAATAAAAATAAAATAATTCTTAATAAAACATTCAATATAAAAAATCTAGAATCAGTTAAATTTCTAAGTCAACAAATAACACACCTAAATGAAATTAATAACTGTGAGTCACATTCAATATTTTTTGATATAATTTTATGAATTGTAACCATAGTTGTAATCATGTTCTTATTATATAATATTTATGTAATATTTAAGAAAAGAAAATTAATCAAATCAAATAAAAATAAACTAACAATTGAAACAATACCTATTGAACATCCAACAAGTATTCTTTCATCTTAGGGGGGAGGAATTTTGTAGACGCCCATCCCTTATTGCATCATTTTATGTAAGTTTCCACTCTGTAACATTAAACCCTACACAGCATAAACATCATACGACACAAAGGTAATAAATAGACCAACTCTACTAAAATCCGTTAGATTATGTAAGTCCGTAGAATAATTAACCTCGTATTATTCTAGTTGTATCTTGTATGTTAACTAAAAACTTTTTAAAAACATTAAATCATATTACATTGATTTAATTAATATTTGCTTCCGCGCCCGAATTTTATAATTTTTCATCATATTTTAGCTAAAAATAAACTTTGCAACAAGAAAATTGCTATTTCAAGTGTGGTAGGTATTCCAGAATCCAGCCCATGAAGCTTACAATATACAACGTATTCATCAAGAATAGGTAAAATCTGACTTTATTTTTGTAAAAAATCATATAAATATTTACTTTCGCGCACGATTTTTATAATTCTTCACCATATTTTAGCAAAAAGAAAACATTGCAACGAGAAAATTGCTATTTCAAGTGTGGTAGGTAATCTGGAATCCAGCACATATAACTTACAATATACAACGTATTCATCAAGAATATGTAAAATCTGACTTTATTTTTGTAAAAAATCATATAAATATTTGTTTCCGCGCTCGAATTTTATAATTTATCATCATATTTTAGCTAAAAGAAAACATTGCAACAAGAAAATTGCTATTTCAAGTGTAGTAGGTATTCTAGAAACCTGCCAATGTAGCTTACAATATACAACGTATTCATTAAAATGACACCCGAAAATTGAATGTTTATTATCTGATTGGTATCACGTTATGGGCACTTTTGCGTATCCAATGCTCAAATTATCCATAGTATAAATTCTAAAGCATGAATATGAATGTTTTAACAAAAATATCCATCTCAAGAATAGGTAAAATCAGACTTTATTTTTGTAAAAAATCATAGTAATATTTGCTTCCGCGCACGAATTTTATAATTCTTTATCATATTTTAGCTAAAAGTAAACATTGCAACAAGAAAATTACTATTTCAAGTGTGGTAGGTATTCTGGAATCCAGCCCATGTAGCTTACAATATACAACGTATTCATCAAGGAAATTTAAAATCTGACTTTATTTTTGTAAAAAATCATATAAATATTTGCTTCCGCGTCCGAATTTTATAATTTTTCATCATATTTTAACAAAAAGAAAACATTGCAACAAGGAAATTGCTGTTTCAAGTGTGGTAGGTGTTCTAGAATCCAGCCCATGAAGCTTACAATATACAACGTATTCATCAAGAATAGGTAAAATCTGACTTTATTTTTGTAAAAATCATATAAATATTTTCATCCGCGCCCGAATTTTGTAATTCTTCATCATATTTTAGTTAAAAGAAAACATTGCAACAAGAAAATTCCTATTTCAAGTGTGGTAGGTATTCTAGAATCCAGCCCATGTGGCTTACAATAAACAACATATTCATGAAAAATAGATAAAATCTGACTTTAATTTTGTAAAAAATCATATAAATATTTGCGTTCGCGCACGATTTTTATAATTTTTCATCATATTTTAGCTAAAAGAAAACATCGCAACAAGAAAATTGCTATTTCAAGTGTGGTAGGTATACTAGAATCCAGCCCATGAAGCTTACAATATACTACGTATTCATCAAGAATAGGTAAAATCTGACTTTATTTTTGTAAAAAATCATATTAATATTTGCTTTCCCGCCAGAGTTTTATAATTCTTCATCATAATTTAGCTAAAAGAAAACATTGCAACAAGAAAATTGCTATTTCAAGTGTGGTAGGTATTCTAGAATCCAGCCCATGTAGCTTACAATATACAACGTATTCGTCAAGAAAAGTTAAAATCTGACTTTATTTTTGTAAAAAATCATATAAATATTTTCTTCCGCGCACGAATTTTAAAATTCTTCATCATATTTTAGCTTGAAGAAAACATTGCATCAAAAAAATTGCTATTTCAAGTGTGGTAGTTATTCTAGAATCCAGCCCATGAAGCTTACAATATACAACGTATTTATCAAGAATAGGTAAAAACTGACATTATTTTTGTAAAAAATCATATAAATATTTGCTTTTGCGCCCGTATTTTATAATTCTTCATCATATATTAGCTAAAAGAAAACATTGCAACAAGAAAATTGCTATTTCAAATGTGGTAGGTATTCTAGAATCCAGCCCATGAAGCTTACAATATACAACGTATTCATCAAGAATAGGTAAATTTTGACTTTGTTTTTGTAAAAAGTCATATAAATATTTTTCCTTCCGCGCCCGAATTTTATAATTCTCCTTCATATTTTAGCTAAAAGAAAACATTGCAACAAGAAAATTGCTATTTCTAGGGTGGTAGGTAATCTAGAATCCAGCACATGTAGCTTACAATATACAACGTATTCATTAAAATGACACCCGAAAATTGAATGTTATTATCTGATTGGTATCACGTTATGGTCACTTTTGCGTGTCCAATGCTAAAATTATCCATAGTATAAATCCTTAAGCATGAATATGAATGTTTTAACAAAAATATCCATCTCAAGAATAGGTAAAATCAGACTTTATTTTTGTAAAAAATCATATAAATATTTGCTTCCGCTCACGAATTTTATAATTCTTCATCATATTTAAGCTAAAAGAAAACATTGCAACAAGAAAATTACTATTTCAAGTGTGGTAGGTATTCTGGAATCCAGCACATGTAGCTTACAATATACAACGTTTCTTCAAGAATAGGTAAAATCTGACTTTATTTTTGTAAAAAATCATATATAATACTTGCTTCCGCGCCCGAATTTTATAATTCTTCATCATATTTTAGCTAAAAGAAAACATTGCAACAAGAAAATTCCTATTTCAAGTGTGGTAGGTATTCAAAAATCCAGCCCATGTGGCTTACAATATACAACGTATTCATCAAAAATATTTAAAATCTGACTTTATTTTTGTAAAAAATCATATACATATTTGCGTTTGTGCACGATTTTTATAATTTTTCATCATATTTTAGCTAAAAGAAAACATTGCAACAAGAAAATTGCTATTTCAAGTGTGGTAGGTATTCTACAATCTAGCCCATGTAGCTTACTATATACAACGTAATCATTAAAATGACACCCGAAAATTGAATGTTTATTATCTGATTGGTACAACGTTATGGTCAATTTTGCATGTCCAATGCAAAAATTATCCATAGTATTGATCCTAAAGCATGAATATGAATGTTATAAAAAAATATCCATTTCAAGAATAGGTAAAATTTGACTAAATTTTTGTAAAAAATCAAATAAATATTTGCTTCCGCTCCCGAATTTTATAATTCTTCATCATATTTTAGCTAAAAGAAAACATTGCAACAAGAAAATTGCTATTTCAAATGTGGTAGGTATTCTAGAATCCAGCCCATGTAGCTTATAATATACAACGTATTCATCAAGAAAAGATAAAATCTGTCTTTTTTTTGAAAAAAATCATATAAATATTTGCTTACGCGCCCGAGTTTTATAATATTTCATGATATTTTAGCTAAAACAAAACATTGCAACAAGAAAATTTCTATTTCAAGTGTTGTAGGTATTCTAGAATTCAGCCCATGTAGCTCACAATATACAACGTATTCATCAAGAATAGGTAAAATCTGACTTTATTTTTGTAAAAAATCATATAAATATTTGCTTCCGCGCCCGAATTTTATAATTTTTCATCATATCTTAGCTAAAAAAAAAAACAACACGAAAATTGCTATTTCAAGTGTGGTAGGTATTCTAGAATCCAGCCCATGTAGCTTACAATATACAACGTATTCATCAAGAATATTTAAAATCTGACTTTATATTTGTATAAAATCATATAAATACTTGCTTCCGCGCCCAAATTTATTAATTCTTCATCATATTTTAGGTAAAAGAAAACATTGCAACAAAAAAATTGCAATTTCAAGTGTGGTAGGTATTTTAGAATCTAGCCCATTCAGCTTACTATATACAACGTAATCATTAAAATAACACCCAAAATTGAATGTTTATTAACTGATTGGTACCACGTTATGGTCACTTTTGCATGTCCAATGCAAAAAATATCCATAGTATAGATCCTATAGCATGAATATGAATGTTTTAACAAAAATATCCATTTCAAGAATAGGTAAAATCTGACTTTATTTATTTTAGCTAAAAGAAAACATTGCAACAAGAAAATTGCTATTTTAAGTGTGGTAGGTATTCTAGAATCTAGCCCATGTAGCTTACTATATACAACGTAATCATTAAAATGACACCCGAAAATTGAATGTTTATTATCGGATTGGTACCACGTTATGGTCACTTTTGCATGTCCAATGCGAAAATTATCCATAGTATTGATTCTAAAGCATGAATATGAATGTTTTAACAAAAATATCCTTTTCAAGAATAAGTAAAATCTGACATTATTTTTGTAAAAAATCATATAAATATTTGCTACCGCGCCTGAATTTTATAATTCTTTATCATAATTTAGCCAAAAGTAAACATTGCAACAAGAAAATTGCTATTTCAAGGGAGGTAGTTATTCTAGAATTCTGACCATGTAGCTTACAATATACAACGTATTCATTAAAATGACACCCGAAAATTGAATGTTTATTATTCGATTAGTACCACGTTATGGTCACTTTTGCATGTCCAATGCTAAAATTATCCATAGATACAGATCCTAAAGCATGAATATGAATGTTTAACAAAAATATCTATTTCAAGAATAGGTAAAATCTGACTTAATTTTTGTAAAAAATCATATAAATATTTGCTTCCGCTCCCGAATATTATAAGTCTTTATCATAATTTAGCTAAAAGAAAACATATCAACAAGAAAATTGCTATTTCAAGTGTGGTAGGTATTCTAGAGTCCAGCCCAAGTAGCTTACAATATACAACGTATTTATCAAGAATAGGTAAAACTTAACTTAATTTTTGTAAAAAATCATATAAATATATGCTTACGCGCCCAAATTTTATAATTCTTCATCATATTTTAGCTAAAAGAAAACATTGCAACAAGAAAGTTGCTATTTCAAGTGTGGTCGGTATTCTAGAATCCGGCCCATGTACTTACAATATACAACGTATTCATCAAGAATAGATAAAATCTGACATTATTTTTGGAAAAAATCATATAAATATTTGCTTCCGCGCCCGAATTTTATTATTATTCATCATATTTTTGCTAAAAGAAAACATTTCAACAAGAAAATTGGTATTTCAAGTGTGGTAGGTATTCTAGAATCCAGCCCATGTAGCTTACAATATACAACGTATTTATCAAGAATAGGTAAAACCTGACTTTATTTTTGTAAAAAATCATATAAATATTTGCTTCCGCGCACGAATTTTATAATTCTTCAACATATTTTACCTAAAAGAAAACATTGCAACAAGAAAATTGCTATTTCAAGTGTGGTAGGTATTCTAGAGACCAGCCCATGTAGCTTACAATATACAACGTATTCATCAAGAATAGGTAAAATCTGCCTTTTTTTGTAAAAAATTATATGAATATTTGCTTCCGCGCCCGAATTTTATTATTATTCATCATATTTTTGCTAAAAGAAAACATTGCAACAAGAAAATTGGTATTTCAAGTGTGGTAGGTATTCTAGAATCCAGCCCATGTAGCTTACAATATACAACGTATTTATCAAGAATAGGTAAAACCTGACTTTATTTTTGTAAAAAATCATATTAATATTTGCTTCCGCGCACGAATTTTATAATTCTTCATCATATTTTACCTAAAAGAAAACATTGCAACAAGAAAATTGCTATTTCAAGTGTGGTAGGTATTCTAGAGTCCAGCCCATGTAGCTTACAATATACAACGTATTCATCAAGAATAGGTAAAATCTGCCGTTTTTTGTAAAAAATTATATGAATATTTGCTTCCGCCCCCGATTTTTATAATTCTTCATCATATTTTAGCTAAAAAAAACATAGCAATAAGAAAATTGCTATTTCAAGTGTGGTAGGTATTCTAGAATCCAGCCCATGTAGCTTACAATATACAACGTATTCAGCAAGAATAGATAAAATCTGACTTTATTTTTGTAAAGAATCATATCAATACTTGTTTTCGCGCCCGAAATTTATAATTCTTTACCATATTTTAGCTAAAAGAAAACATTGCAACAAAAAAATTGCTATTTCAATTGTAGTAGGTATTCTAGAATCCAGGCTATGTAGCTTACAATATAGAACGTATTCATCAAGGATAGGTAAAATCTGACATTTATTTTGTAAAAAATCATATAAATATTTGCTTCCGCGCCCGAATTTTATAATTGTTCATCATATTTTAGCTAAAGGAAAACATTGCAACAAGAAAATTGCTATTTCAAGTGTGGTAGGTATTCTAGAATTTAGCCCATGTAGCTTACAATATACAACGTATTCATCAAGAATAGGTAAAATCTGACTTTATTTTTGTAAAAAATCATATAAATATTTGCTTTCGCGCCCGAATTATATAATATTTATCATATTTCAGCTAAAAGAAAAAATGGCAACAAGAAAATTGCTATTTCAAGTGTGGTAGGTATTCTAGAATCCAGCCCATGTAGCTTACAATATACAACGTATTCATCAAAAATAGGTACAATCTGACTTTATTTTTGTAAAAAATCACATAAATATTTGCTTCCGCGCCCGAATTTTATAAATCTTTATCATATTTTAGCTAAAAGAAAACATTGCAACAAGAAAATTGCTATTTCAAGTGTGGTAGGTATTCTAGTATCCAGCCCATGTAGCTTACAATATACAACGTATTCATCAAAAATAGGTAAAATCTAACTTTATTTTTGTAAAAAATCATATAAATATTAGCTTCTGCGCCCGAATTTTATAATTCTTCATCATATTTCAGCTAAAGAAAACATTGCAACAAGAAAATTGCTATTTCAAGTGTGGTAGGTATTCTAGAATCCAGTCCATGTTGCTTACAATACACAACGTATTCATCAAAAATATGTAAAATATGACTTTATTTTTGTAAAAAAATCATATAAATATTTGCTTCCGTACAATGTATTCTTTAATATGGCACCTGAAAATTAAATGTTTATTATCTGATTGGCACACTTTATGGTGACTTTTGCATGCCCAATGCTAAACTTATCCATAGTATAGATCCTAAAGCATGAATATAAATGTTTTAACAAAAATATCCATTTCAAGAATAAGTGAAATCTAACATTATTTTTGTAAAAAATCAAATAAATATTTGCTTCCGCGCCCGAATTTTATAAGTCTTTATCATAATTAAGCTAAAGAAAACATATCAACAAGAAAATTGCTATTTCAAGTGTGCTAGGTATTCTAGAATCCAGCCCAAGTAGCTTACAATATACAACGTATTCATCAAGAAAAGGTAGAATCTGACTTTATTTTTGTAAAAAATCATATAAATATTTGCTTCCGCGCCCGAATTTTATAATTCTTCATCATATTTTAGCTAAAAGAAAACATTGCAACAAGAAAATTGCTATTTCAAGTGTGGTAGGTATTCTAGAATCCAGCCCATGTAACTTACAATATACAACGTATTCATCAAAAATAGGTAAAATCTGACTTTCTTTTTATAAAAAATTATATAAATATTTGCTTTAGCGCCCGAATTTTTTAATTCTTCATCATATTTTAGCTAAAAGAAAACATTGCAACAATAAAATTGCTATTTTAAGTGTGGTGGGTATTCTAGAATCCAGCCCATGTAGCTTACAATATACAACGCATTCATCAAGAATAGGTAAAATCTGATTTTATTTTTGTAAAAAATCATATATAAATATTTGCTTCCGCGCCCGAAATTTAAAATTCTTCATCATATTTTAGCTAAAAGAAAACATTGCAACAAGAAAATTGGTATTTCATGTTTGGTAGGTATTCTAGAATCCAGCCCATGTAGCTTACAATATACAAAGTATTCATCAAGAATAGGTAAAATCTGACTTTATTTTTGTAAAAAATCTTATAAATATTTGCTTTCGCGTCCGAATTTTATAATTCTTTATCATATTTTAGCTAACAGAAAACATAGCAACAAGAAAATTTCTATTTCAAGTGTGATAGGTATTCTAGAATCCAGCCCATGTAGCTTACAATATACAACGTTTTCATCAAAAATAGGTAAAATCTGACTTTATTTTTGTAAAAAATTATATGAATATTAGCTTCAGCGCCCGAATTTTATAATTCTTCATCATATTTTAGCTAAAAGAAAACATTGCAACAAGAAAATTGCTATTTCAAGTGTGGTAGGTATTCTAGATTCTAGCCCATGTAGCTTACAATATACAACGTATTCATCAAGAATAGGTAAAATCTGACTTAATTTTTGTAAAAAAATCATATAAATATATGCTTTTGCGCCCAAATTTTATAATTCTTCATCATATTTTAGCTAAAAGAAAACATTGCAACAAGAAAATTGCTATTTTAAGTTTGGTAGGTATTCTAGAATCCAGCTTATGTAGCTTACAATATACAACGTATTTATTAAGAATAAGAAAAATCTGACTTTATTTTTGTAAAAAATCATATAAATATTTGCTTCCGCGCCCGAATTTTTTAAATCTTCATGATATTTTAGCTAAAAGAAAAAATTGCAACAAGAAAATTGCTATTTCAAGTGTGGTAGGTATTCTAGAATCCAGCCCATGTAGCTTACAATATACAACGCACTCATCAAGAACAGGTAAAATCTTACTTTATTTTTGTAAAAAATCATATAAATATTTGCATCCGCGCACGAATTTTATAATTCTCCATCATATATTAGCTAAAAGAAAACATTGCAACAAGAAAATTGCTATTTCAATTGTGGTAGGTATTCTAGAATCCAGCCCATGTAGCTTACAATATACAACGTATTCATCAAGAAAATGTAATATCTGACTTTTTTTTGTAAATAATCATATAAATATTTTCTTCCGCGCCCGAGTTTTATAATTTTTCATTATATTTTAGCTTAAAGACAACATTGCAACAAGAAAATTGCTATTTCAAGTGTGGTAGGTATTCTAGAATCCAGCTCATGTAGCTTACATTATACAACGTATTCATCAAGAATAGGTAAACCTTTCTTTATTTTTGTAAAAAATCATATAAATATTTGCTTTCGCGCCCGAATTTTATAATTCTTCATCATATTTTAGCTAAAAGATAACATTGAAACAAGATAATTGCTATTTCATGTGTGGTAGGTATTCTAGAATCCAGCCCATGTAGCTTACAATATACAACGTATTCATCAAGAATAGGTAAAATCTGACTTTATTTTTGTAAAAAATCATATAAATATTAGTTTCCGCGCCTGAATTTTAAATTTTTCATCATATTTTAGCTAAAGAAAAACATTGCAACACGAAGATTGCTATTTCAAGTGTAGTAGGTATTCTAGAATCCAGCCCATGTAGCTTACAATATACAACGTATTTATCAATAAAAGGTAAAACCTGACTTTATTTTTGTAAAAAAATCATATAAAAATTTGCTTCCGCGCACGAGTTTTATAATTCTTTATCATATTTTAGCTAAAAGAAAATATTGCAACAAGAAAATTGCTATTTCAATTGTGGTAGGTATTCTAGAGTCCAGCCCATGTAGCTTACAATATGCAACGTATTCATCAAGAATAGGTAAATCTGACTTTATTTTTGGAAAAAAATCATACAAATATTTGCTTCCGCGCCCGTATTTTATAATTCTTTATCATATTTTAGCTAAAAGAAAACATTGCAACAAGAAAATTGCTATTTCAATTGTGGTAGGTATTCTAGAATCCAGCCCATGTAGCTTACAATATACAACGGATTCATCAAGAAAAGGTAAAATCTGAGTTTATTTTTGTAAATAATCATATAAATATTTGTTTCCGCGGCCGTATTTTTTAATTTTTTATCATATTTTAGCTTAAAGAAAACATTGTAACAAGAAAATTGCTATTTCAAGTGTGGTAGGTACTCTAGAATCCAGCCCATGTAGCTTACAATATACAACGTATTCATCAAGAATAGGTAAAATCTGACTTTATTTTTGTAAAAAATCATATAAATATTTGCTTCCGCGCCCGAGTTTTATAATTTTTTATTATATTTTAGCTTAAAGAAAACATTGCAACAAGAAAATTGCTATTTCAAGTGTGGTAGGTATTCTAGAATCCAGCCCATGTAGCTTACAATATACAACGTATTCATCAAGAATAGGTAAAATCGGATTTTATTTTTGTAAATAATCATATTAATATTTTCTTTCGCGCCCGAATTTTATTATTTTTCATCATATTTTAGCTAAAAGAAAACATTGCAACAAGAAAATAGCTATTTCAAGTGTGGTAGGTATTCTAGAATCCAGCTCATGTAGCTTACAATATGCAACGTATTCATTAAAATGACACCCGAAAATTGAATATTTATTATCTGATTGGTACCACGTTTTGGTCACTTTTGCATGTCCAATGCTTAAAACCATCGATAGTATAGATCTTAGAGCATGAATATGAATGTTTTAACAAAAATATCCATTTCAAGAATAGGTAAAATCTGACTTAATTTTTGTAAAAAATCATATAAATATTTGCTTCCGCGCCCGAATTTTATAATCCGTCATCATCCTATATACTAAAAGGCATCTATATTTATTTTCATGATGACGATCGCCAAATTTTCGGACAAACCTACAGCCTTAACCATTTATGAAATTGTTATGTATAATAATATCAACTTGATGCAACAACAATGATGCGTAGGTGTGCCTTTTTAGTGTTTCATATTTTTACGTCGAGCAGTTTTTGCGTAAATTAATAAAAACCACACACTTTTTTCATTTTGAAAAAAACAAATTCTAGAAGGATCCTAGTAGCCATGTCTAAATTTAAAAAGAAACAACCTGTCATCTGTCACTTATGACAATCAGTCTATGAACTTTAAAGGATTGTATTTTCAAATGAAACATTGATATTAAAGAAGTGAATACAGTATCATGTATAATAATCTTGAACAAAGGTGTTACAACTAATTTAAGTTTAAAACATAACGTATTTAATTAATATAAATTTTGACGTTTCCAAAGTTAAAAGTCAATGTTGCCAAATGTATGATGAAGTAACTAAATTAAAACCAAATATTCTTAAACTTACTTCACTGAAGACGGTGGCAGTTGTATTAGGGTTGACAATATTAATTTATAAATTTAAAAATTAACTACTATTTTTTAATACAAACAGTGTTGCCAAATTATAAAATAACTAAATAAAAATCAAATATTCCTAAATAAAATAAATTTAATACTTTGCTGTGTTTGTTATTAAAGGAAAGGAAACCATAAGGGACAGTTTTAAAATGACAAAAAAAAATGTGTCATGTCGATCTGCATTTGTTTTTCGTAAAATGTTGTTAGAAGTAGGTCGTCCTTGGGTTTTAAGGAAACGACACAATACGGACTGGTGTGCACGAATGACAAAAATGTTCTACGTAGATTAGAATTTGTTTTTTGCAAAATGTTGTAAGAAAAATGTCTTGTTTGAGTATTTTCGAATTACATAAGTCAATATTGCCTAATTTTTAATAAAGTAACTAAACAAAGAACAAATATTTCCAAATGAACATTACTGAAGACAGTGAATGTTATATTAGACTAGGTCACGATGAGGGCTAGCGTGCAAAATGAACAAAGATGTTCTATATCGAACGGCTCTTGTTTTTTGGAAAAAGTTGTAAGAAGTATGTCGTGTTTGGTATCAAATGAGGTCCGTTAAGTTGACCCCCCCAATATAGAATTTCAATAATTGCAAAGTCGTATTTGAAAGTGCTAGTAAAATGCTCTTTAGTGCTGCTATTTTTAATAAAAGTGCTCCACTGGTACAAAAATTATAAATAATTTTATTTGGATGGGCTATCTTAACGACAGCTCCCCCAACATGGAATTTTAATCATTTCAAGGTGGCATCTGAAAGTGCTAGAAAAGTGCTCTTAAGTGCTGCTATTTTTAATAAAAGTGCTCCACTGGAACAAAAATTATAAACAATTTTATTTGGAGGGGCTAACTTAACGACAGCCCCCCCAACATGGAATTTTAATCATTTCAAGGTGGCATCTGAAAGTGCTAGAAAAGTGCTCTTAAGTACTGATACGCAAAAAATATGGCTTCAAAGCATGATATCATGCACACATGAAAGCAATGTTGAAAAAATTATATTAAATGGGATATTATGTAACTCAGAAAATAATGATGAAACAATTCAGGGTGCACAACCTGACAGTATTTTTAACGAAGATGAATCCTTATTTTCTTTTTGGGCTTTGTCTATTTTAGATGACACAAAATTAATACTAAATACTACAGGAGACAGAGATAATATGCAGTATTTACCAGGAATAGTTAAACCAATCATGAGTATAGTCAAGTTATTACCATTATGGAGAGAAATTATAACACCATTTTTAGAAAATTCTGGTTCAACATGTTCTAGTTCATCTGTTGAAAGCAATTTCAACGATATAAAACATAGAATTTTTGGGAATAAAACATTACCCATTAGAGTTGATGATTTTTTTATGCCAACACATCAAAAGTTTGGAAGGAACGATGAAGTTAGTAGCTTCCGCTTCTAACAAATATTACAAATTATGTAACAAATTGGTAGGTATATATTTTGAGTTTAATATAAGTAGTGTTATTGATTAAAAGTTTTCCATTTTTTACTGGTTTTCGGAATTTACTTTCTACTTCTTTGGAAAATAATTTTGAATGCGATTTGAATTTTTAAAATGCAAGATGGCGTCTACAGGGGATGAAACTTGATCAGAATATGAAGGGGTGGTAAATACTGAAATTTTAACCCAATAGTCCAGCTTAAGTAAAAAATATATTTTTTAAATTTCACGGTAATATTTCATTAGGCAAATATTTTTGTTAAAATTTTTCCAAATTCATTACTGCCAGCAATTAATTTGGTTTCATACAAAAAAAAAACATAAAATTTATTGAAAATGTAAATATTTAAAAAAGATTAAATGAAAATATTATTAAAGTTGCACGATTGGATTAAAATTTGATATACATACATCCATTTCTTTTTATTTTAAACGATTTTTCTTGATAAATTCTTTTTGATATCTATATCTTGGATAAGTCCGGGAGAGGTACCGCACATTTTGTTTAAATTATAATAACTCTTACCTAAATAATAGTAAAAATTTATTGCAATATTATATGGGTGCATAGCGCATTGGTGTTTGTAGTTTGTTATTGAGTGTTGCAAACTAGTCAGTTTTTAAAGGGATTAACAAAAAAGAAACACATGAAAATGTGCAAAATGCATGTGTTCCGATACCGCAGGGTTAGATGATACGGTGTATTAGAATGAGATACTATTGAGATATTAATCCATTTTTGAGCAGAAAATTACTTTTTTTTGTGATATATAATACATAAACTAAAACTTTGAAGATAATGAACAACCTATTTAAGAAAATATGTAGCAACATAATAAAATACATCATATTTGTACCTACTACTTTTTCTTCTGAAGTGTGATTTATTTTTCATAAGAATTGAAATTGGAATTACTTTTACGTTTATAATTAGTCGACATTTTTATAAACAATCTAAAACAATGACAAAGATATTAAAAAAAAACTGTGTCATCTCTCCTGATTTTTTAGATGAGATAATAACGATAATATGGTTTCAAATTTAACATTTACTTATATAACAAAGTAAAAATATAGCTATAAAAACTAAGAAAAACTAAGTTAAATCCAAATACATGACGTACTCCAAAAACTTTCGCACTATAAAAAATAAACAAATTACCATAACTTCCCTAAGAAACAATTTGTCCACAAAATCTCAATAGAACGATGCATTTTTACTTATTTATTGTTATATACTAAGATAGCAGCACCACTAACATTTTTTTTTTAAGAAAAACAAGCTCTGTGTCTTCTCTTCCACCGTAGCATATCTCCCGGAATTACCCTGTAATCTTCAATTTAAAAAGTTAAAATTATACGCAAATACAGTTTTTAGAAAAGCAAAAGCTAAATCCTGAAAACCAGTAAAAAATTGAAAATTTTCAGTGCATTATTAACCTGGAGATATTGTATGTTACATGTTGTACAGAGTTTTGAAAAAAAAATTATTCAAAAAGTCCTAATAACCGCTAGTCTCCGTGTCGTTAAATACTGATACATTTGACAGTTTCTGAATTATATTGCACTTATATGGCAAAACAATATTATATTACTGGAATTACATTTTAGTATGCAATATTTCTTTCTTAGTAATAGTTTTTTGAAATCTTATTTTTTAGTATACCTACCAGGTAGATATTTTTTTCATTACTAGAATATTTTAAATTCTACCGAAATACCAAAAAACACGTATACACTATTTTTTTAAAAGCTATCTAACGATACCACAATTGATTCCCTAGATCTCCGCTCGGTAGGTAGGGCGGGGTGCAATTCTGAAATCTTAAATACAATGCCCCATTTTTATTCCAGCTTTAGATTCTGCGGCTAAAATATTTTTTTAGATTTGCGACAGATGGGGATGTAATTGCAAATCAAATGATATTGAAGTATCATTTACAATTAGAGTTCTATCTGTCGCGAATCTTAAAAAATGTTTCAGGAAAACGCTACATACTTTTCGCAGAAGAATCCAAGTATGCAACAAGAAAATTGGGGGGCCATTTAATATTTCTAAATTGAAACAGAGAGTGTCTGGGGATTAAATGTAAAACCATTGGATAGCTTTTAAAAAAATATTATACAAGTGTTTTTTTTGTATTTTAGTAGTATTCAAAATATTCTAGTATTTAAAAAATACAGACCAATAGATCACCCGGTATAGTATCAATTATGGTCTTTTTGCGTTACCTGACGATTTGCGTATTTTTTTCCGATCTAACAACTAAAAAGTACATTATCTTCTGTCTCTGTCCTGCACGCCTGTTTTATTTTCTGTACCTATTCAGTTAAAAACTACAGATATGATTTTTTTAGGAAGAACCAAATGAAAATGAAGTTAAGGTTGTAGAAAATTCAAGTGATGCAAATCAATCAATGCAATATGATAAGACTAAAGAACAAGTAAGATAATTTTATATCTTTCTTAGTACAATTTATTTACCTACAATCAATACTTTACCTTAATGTTTTTTAAAATTTTAAAAGAAATTTTAAAAAAATTTTAACTGCATTTCTAATTTCACAGTAAATTGTTCCAATACTTTGATCACCTTTTAAAATGTTCTAGTTAACACAAAACGATTACATAATATGGAAATTGTAAGTGTTGAAAATTTTCGTGTTCAAGGAGCGACGAAACCAAAGAGACCTAGAAAATCTAATTTGGAAAATCAATCAGAATGGGAACATATAAACCTTTCTGATACTACTAGAGCAGTACCTATCGGTTTATTAAAAAATGGTAGCTGTATATCATTGCGACCAATTAAAATAGGACAAAAGAAATACTACATATCGAATACTTGTGGCTTCGATTGTATTATTCAGCTTCTTTGTGCAGCTTATTGCGACAGTAATAGTATTAAACAATATATTGACTGTGACTGTGAAATTGACGATGGTTTTAAATATATTATTAAAACTTTAATATTAAATGGTCGCATTAACAGATATATTTACGAAACTAGAGCAAAGATATTGGTAAATATTCTACTATCTACTCAGCAGCCAAATGATATTTTTCATATTGATGCAGCTTGCACGATAAAGAATCTATTAAATGTAAGTTTATTTTACAGTGGATGTCGAAATTTTTAGGGACAGTTTACATGCTTCAAATTTCAATTTAAATGAATTCATTACATTCATCATTTGGTTATTCATTCATAATTTGGTTAAAAGTGATTTTAGATAAAATGAACTAAGAATAATTTTTCGCAAAAAAAGACCGAGATTATCAAATGGGGAGAAATATTTAACAACATATTAATTTCAATTTTATGTGAAACTTTAATTTTAATTACACCCTGTAATAACCAGAAAATAGTTTTATTTTTATTTTAGGTAACACATTCCCAATAAAATGTAGAAAAATACAAGCTTCATAACCCTACGTTTATAAAAAATCATAGTTAGTTAGTGGTTAACCAAATGAAAATTATAGCACTGTCCCTAATAATTTGGCCAGCCAGTGTAATACCTAATTAAAATGTTTGTTACAAACTTTTAAAACTTTGTTACTACTATTCATTTGTTTCAGCAATTGAAATTGAAAAAATGTCTATCGCCATCTATTATTGAAAATGGAAGTTGTTTAAGAAATACATGTACATATAAAAATATTCATGAATGTTCCACTATTAGTATTATTTTGAAAGACGACAAAACAATTGATCATTTAGGAGACAATATTAAAAAGCAAATATCCACAAAAATATCCCAGTGCCCTGAGTGCGCAAATGCAAAAATATTAATTTCAAATTAAATGAATATATAATATTTATTGAAATAATGGATAAGCATGGTATTAATGTAACTTTGACATTAACAGACATTCCTGGATATATAAAGTTCAGTGAACAACAACAACAGCGAACATATGTATTACAAGGTGCAATAGCGCTTCCTGGTACCGGTACTAAAAATATAGAATGTGTTGGACATTTTATTGCATATATTCTACGTCCAAATGGAAAATGGGAAATATTTAATGATTTGTGTGATAAAGTGGAAACCAAATGTTCTCCTAATAAGTCAGTTACACCTGTCATGCTCATGTATAGGGTAAACGAAACAAAATAAGAATAATTAATTGTTAAAATCTATGTCTACATTATTAATATAAATATTTTGTTAAAATTTATCTTTGTTGAACTAATTGATTTTTTTTAATAAATTTTCAGTTTATTTTATAACCTGTGAATTTATTTATTTATACAACACTTTTAACCCTTATTCTAGTGTTTTTAGATAAGTAAAATGGGTTATCTGACTAGGGGTCAAAAAGTTATATCATTGTTTATTGTTACCTCACGTTGTCATAGTAACTACGTTAAAATAATTACTTGTATAAGAGTCTACTTCCTTGTATATGTATGTACGTACGTACGTATCTCACATAACTCAAGGATGTATATCCCTAAAATTCTCAAATTTTGTATATGGGACTGATATAACATCTAGTTGTGCATCTCCCTTTTTTGTTGCAACCGGCAGTGCCAAAAGGGCACTTTGCTCGTAGTGTTTTTTTAAATTTTTCAAATAACTCAGAAACGATTAACCGTAGAATGTTGAAATTTTTATTATGAAATTGCTGTAATATATAGTTATAAACCTTCATTTTTGGTTCCAATCGGCCTTTCCTAAAAAGCAGCATAATTTTGGCAAAATCATAATAAAATTAATAATTTAGTTGGCTTTTAATTTTTGTAGGAAACATTTGATTTGTTAAATTGACATTGACAGCTGGCAAAATCTGAGAATTATGTACGAAATAAACGAAAACAACATCTCTTTCTTTACCAGTTTTCCACCGATTACAATAATTTTTTGTACTGAAATAAGGAATAGTGATAAACATTTTCTTTTAAAATTATCCATTTTGAAGGGATGTTCGAAGGTATGAAACGAATGGAATTTGAAGCACGATTAACCGTGGAATGATCTCACTTTTAACCGAATATGTTTAAATGAAATGCAATAAAAAATGTGTATAATTTAGCGTACAAGGAAGTTATGTTGTGTCTACATCAGATTTTTTTACGATATTGTACGGCACACGTGTTTTAATAAGGTATTCCAAAAGGCTAAATTAAAAAAAAATATTTTGCATATAAAATTTGGGTTAAATAGAGTGTAATAATGTATTTTTTTTAATTTATAAATATTTATAAGAAATTCCAAAAGTTAAAAAAGGTTTTATCCTGTGACATCATTACCCGAAAAATAGATTGTAATGCACGAACCGAAATACAGATGTCATGCTCAAAGCACTGCAAGTTAAAAGCAATTTTCGAAAATAGTGAGCCAGTGCGTATGTCCAAGTTTGGAATGTGCCTAGTACATTAAAGAAATTTGACGCATAAAAAATTCAAAACTGACAGCACTGACAGTTTGATTTTTGTTAATTTGAAATTTTTAGTCTATCATCGAAGCACACTACTAAATACTTATAGACAATCTGATTTAATTTTTTTTTATTACAATCAAAGGTTTCAGAAAAAAATAATACATGATTCGTCAGAAAAATGCCTGTACTTGACTCGAAAGTGATGTTTCATTTTCCTGACTCTTATGTAAATAACTATTTTTGCCACTGGTCGGTAGATATTTTTAATATTTTTTTTTAAAATGTTCTACAAGGAAAGTAATTGTTTATATTATATTTAATAATAACTGTCTAATATTGTGTAATTAATAATTTAGTTTAATTTGATAGGTGGTCACTACTTCAAGTAAACTACTTGTAGCATTCACAGCTTAATAAAACAACTTTATTAGTTTTAATTATTCTATATTTCTACTACGAGTACAATCTCTGACGGAGTCCATTACTATTCTCCCCAGTGTTGCCAATCCACTAACTCAAAATACTACAACTACCCCATTTTTTTCAAAAATAACAAAGTTAATTAGGAACATAATTTAAGATACAATAAAGTCTCTATATTTGTCTGGGAATTTCACTTGTCTTCGAGATGGTCTTTCTTCCGTCTTAAGCTCTTTAGGATCTGTGTCATTTGCTTCTGTATCTTCATTTGGTTTGTCTTCGATATTCTCGTCTTTAGTATTTTCTTCTTCTAAAAACTTCTTAACAAAAGTGGTGTTTCGTCTTCTTATTTTCCCTATGGGTGACTGAACTGTTACTTCATTTCCATTTCTATTTAGAACTATCCATGGATCCTTTTCAAAATTTGTCCGCAGTTTTACCCGTGTTTTGTTTAATTAAAACTCTATCCCCTATTTTTATCTCTGATTCGCTTGCTAATCTTTTTTCATCACTGTATTCTTTTCCTTTCATTTTCTGATACCAATCTCTATCTCTCAACTCTTCGTCTAATTTGATTTCTCGTCCCAAGTCTTTTTTTCCAAATGTAGGTAACTTACATTTTATATTTCTACCGAACATGAGTTCACTCGGAGTTCGTCCAGTAGTTGTATGAATAGTAGTTCGATACATGATTAAATAATCTATAATATGCATTTTCCAGTTGCTTGGGTCTAATTCATAAGCAATTTTTAATCTTTTTGTTAGCGATCTGTTCTGACGTTCGACTTCACCATTGGCCTGTGGCCACAAAGGTGTTGATGTTTTATGGCCAATGTCATACTCTAAACAGAAATTTTTAAATTCTTCACTACAAAACTGCCTGCCGTTATCTGTTTTCAATGTTTTAGGAAAACCATATCTGCTGAACATTATAAATAATTGTTCTATAGTTTCTTTACTTGTAATGTCTCTCATAATGGCTATGTCATAATATCTACTATAATAATCTGTAACGACAAGTAGGTGTTCTCCTAATGGCAGAGGTCCTTTAAAATCGGCGCATAAATCCTCCCATGGTCCTTCAGGTAGGCGAGTTCTTCTCATTTCTTCTGGTGGATCTGGTTTACCAACCAGTTGGCAACCATAACAATGTCTAACAAAATGTTCTGCATCCTTGTCTAATCCTTTCCACCATACCTTGGCTCGCAGTCTATGTTTCATCTGGGCTATGCCCGGGTGTCCCTCATGGGCTAATTTTAATATAGACTTTCGTAATTTCATTGGTGTTACTATTCTAGATCCCCTAAGTATAAGTGAGTCAACATAGTCTTCTTTCATATATTCGTAAGCTTTCAGTTCGTGACTCCAACTATTGTATCTTATAGCTTCTTTAAGTTTTCTTATTTCTTCATCATTTCACAGCAATCTTTTATATCTTGCAAAGGAATTGCTCGTGGTCTGGAATGTTCTACAATGTTTCGAACATATTTCTCATTTCCTTTATCAAAGTCTTGGTTTATATTTGTCTTTAATAAACGTGACAAACAATCTGCGATATTCATTTTTCCTTTACAGTACTCTACTTTGTAATCGTACCCTTGAAGTCTGAGTACCCATCTTTCTAATCTTAAGTTTGGTTTGGATTTCGGAGTAAAAATATATTTCAAACATTTATGATCTGAGTATAAAATGAATTGTTTTCCATATAAATACTGATGCATTCTTTCGCAAGCCCAAACTAAAGCTAACGCTTCTTTTTCAGTTTGAGAATATCGCTTCTCAACCTCACTCAAACTTTTGCTTGCATATTCTATAATTCTATTTACTCCGTTTATTTCCTGGACTAAAACACAACCTAGTCCCACTGGACTCGCATCAGCGATAATCATTGTTTTCGCATGTGGGTTGTAATATGCTAAAGTTTCTTCATTTGATAGTTTTATTTTTATTTCTTCAAATGCTTTTTCTTCTTTAGCCCCCCAATAAAATTTTTCTGATTTTATTACATCTCGTAACGGACTTGATATTGTTGATAAATTGGAAATATATCTTCCCACGTAAGTTACAAGCCCAAGTAAGCTGCTTATTTCTTCTTTTGTTTTCGGTTTTCTAAAATCTTTTATAGCTTGAATCTTACTCGAATCTGCTTTTATACCATGCTGTGTCAAAGTATGTCCCAAATACTTCATTTCATTTTTGCTATATAGACATTTTCTCTCATTTAGCTCGATCCCATTGTCTTTTAATTTCTCTAGAACTATTTTTAGTCTTTCATCATGTTCTTGTTTACTTGTCCCATGTACTAGTATGTCGTCTATATAAACAAATGTTCCTTCACAGTCTTGTAACACTTGTGTCATTATTTTCTGGAACAATTCAGGTGCATTGCTAATCCCAAATACTAGTCGCTTATATTGATACAAGCCCTTATTAGTTTGAAAAGTTGTTAATTTTCTAAACTCAGGGTGCAATTCTATTTGATGAAATGCATTATTGATATCTAATTTGGTAAAATAAGTACTACCTTGTAGTTCCACCGTAAGATCATTGATCGTAGGAATAGGATGTCGCTCTCTAAGAATCATTTCGTTTATTCTGCGCATATCAAGGCAAATTCTGACGTCATCTTTCCCTTTGGGCACCGCTACTATTTGCGAGCACCATACGGTTGGTCCTTGGACTTTTTCAATAATTCCTTGATCTTCCATTTCACTTATTTTGTTGTGTAATTTGTCTTGTAGAGCTACTGGAATTCTTCTTGGTGATGTTATGACAGGAGTTGCATCTGGTTTAAGCGGAATGCGTAACTGAAAATCTTTTAATTTAGGGAATTCTTTTCTACTAATCATATTTATGTTATTCCCAATCTTTAATACTTTTAACTTTATTGACGTATCTTTCCCTAATATAGGCATACCTTTCCCTTTCAAAACATAAAATCTTGCATATGTTTGCAAACCGTTTTCAGTTTGTACCATAGTTTTGAAAATACCTTTCACTGGTAGTAGCTCTGATTCCCCATACGGCTTTAATTTGTCATGGCTCTTTTCATTTTCACATAATATGTGATTCTTCTTTAAGTATTCCCAAGTGTCAGAACCTACAACATTACAGCTAGACCCTGAATCAATTAATACTCCTAGTTTCACTCCTCCCACTGTAACATTTAGATCTACATTATTGTTATCTATTTTATTTATTTGAAACGCATATTCTTGGTCCGATGTATGTTCTTCTTTCTCGTCTAATTGACGTACCGGCTTCTTCTTTATCTCTTTTCCCTTGTCAGTTTCGTTACTTTTTCTATTATTTCTCTTCGTCCTACACCACTTCGCGAAATGGCCTTTTATTCCACATTTCTTACAAGTTTTCTGTAACGCTGGACATTCTTTGTTAAAACTAAGGTGATTTTCGCTCCCACACCGATAGCATTTCTTCGTATTGGATTTTTCGATCTTGTTTACTTCATTGTTTGACTTTCCTTCTATATTGTCTGCCTGAATTTCTGAAGCTTCTGCTATTCTACTTAATTCTAAAATCAAAGCAAGTGTTAGCTCAGTTCCTTTCTCAAGAAATTTCCTACGTAATGTATGATTTAAGCATTTTTCCACAACCTGATCACGAATTTGTTCAGTCAATGTATCTTTAAAATCACATAATTGTGCTTGTCGCTTCAATCTCACAACAAATTGACATACTGTTTCATTTTCTGCTTGCTTCATTTTCCTAAAAATATGCCTTTCATACGGTACATTAGCTTTAGGAGTAAAATATTCTGTTAATATTTTAACCGCATTTGTATACTTTGTCCTAGTAGAAACTGACGTATCATTTTCTTCTTCTTGTTCTGATACTAACGTAAAGTAAATATCTTGTACATTCATACCTGCATTATGTAATAATGAAGCGTACTTCCTGCTATCGGTCGTTATGTTTTTACATTCTAAATATAAATTAAAAGCTCTTAACCAACGGGTCCATCTTGCTCCTACTTCTGCTGGTGTTCCCTCTGTATTAAATTTTTCTATTTCTGATTTCTCCATGTTTTTTTTTCTAGGTTAGATTTTTTCTTCTATTTTCTTCAGTTCTCGAGTTTCAAAAACCCTTTTCTTCCAGTTTTTTTTACCTCGTCGCCAAAATGTAGCATTCACAGCTTAATAAAACAACTTTATTAGTTTTAATTATTCTATATTTCTACTACGAGTACAATCTCTGACGGAGTCCATTACTATTCTCCCCAGTGTTGCCAATCCACTAACTCAAAATACTATACTACTCTTAACTTTGCGAATTTAAAAAAAAACTTTTTGTGATCAGCATGTCGTACAGTATATACCAACGACATAATATGACTAGACAAACCTTCACTTGGTTTGTTATGTTTTCGTTAATCCAGAAAGAGAAACCTGGAGATAGATATAAAATGAAAGTATTGTTCGAGCACTGCTCACTAGAGGCGCCCGTGCTTTTATGATTAACATTAGAATTGGAAGTTTGAAATTTATGTGTTTCAAATATAATCAAATCTAACGCGTCATTGACAAAACAAAAACGTAAATAATGATAAATAACAAAAAATAATGACAACTACACTAACTACAGTGACGCTTCTAGCGAGCAATGATCGAACAATATGTGTTGTGGAACACCTGTATATATGAAAGAACAAAACACTTGTTTTGCGATTTTCCGAAAATTTAATTAAGGGGAGTGAAAAACGGGAGTATTTTTTTTAGGAATACCTATACACTTAGGAATATATATTTATTTTTGGAACGTTTTATTGTCTGTTTAATACAACTCGAATTCTATTTGTAATACTAAGCACTCACTAAGATGGGATTTTTCAAAATTAGGCGTCTTAGGCCCAGTTTTTCCACTTCAGGTTAAACCATCGGTTAATAAAAAAATATCGCATCGAAATAGTAAATAATGTATATTTTTCACATCTTACATCAGTTTTTCGGTGCGATATTTTTCTATTAATCGAAGATAAAGGAAACCAGCACTTTAACCAAAGGTGGAAAAACCGACCCTAAGGGGAAAGAGAGGGTGGTAAAATGTGTTTTCACGGATTCCTTATACATTCACACAACCTACAACCAAATTTGATAAATTTCTCCATGGTATTTTGCATTATGTTATATTAAATGTATGTAGAAGGTGAATATGCAGAGGTACTACTTAAATAAATAGATTTGTTGTTGTACCTCTACATATTCACCTCCTACATACATTTAACCTACAACCAGTTTGCACTAAATTTATTATAATTATCTACTCTTTATGACAGTGCGAATAATATAAGCATAGACGTAGCAGATTCTTTTCCCTAGAGGGGGCATCTTACATCCAACTTTTTTTACCTCAACATCTGTTTAAACAATATAATGTATTATATGTCTATTTGAGAAGAAGGAATTAAGAGCATATACATTGCGCAAGAAGTTCCCTGGCCCGAAAAGGAAGTAAAGGCTGTGACGGAATTTTTCAAAATTAAACCCCTAAAGGAGGAAATGAAAGGGGTAAAATTTACAAGCATTATGCTCCGTCTAAGTTACAATAAGGCGAGCAAAGCCGCGGGTAAAAGCTCGTTATTTATAATTGTTGTACCAGTGGAGTATTTAAATTAATAGTAGCAGCACTTAAGTGCCACGTTTAAATGATTAAAATTCCATGTTGGGGGGGGGGGGGGGGTTGTCTCAGTTGTTAGGTTAGCCCCTTCAAATGAAATTATTTATATTAGTTGTACCAGTGAAGCACTTTTATTAAAAATAGCAGCACTTAAGAGCACTTTTCTAGCACTTTCAGATGCTACGTTGAAATTATTTAAATTCTATGTTGGGGGCGGTTGTTAAGTTAGCCCCTCCAAGTGAAATTATTTATAATTGTTGTACCAGTGAAGCACTTTTATTAAAAATAGCAGCTCTTAAGAGCACTTTTCTAGCACTTTAAGATGCCACATTGAAATGATTAAAATTCCGTGTTGGGGGGGCTGTCGTTAACTTAGCCCCTCCAAATGAAATTATTTATAATTGTTGTACCAGTGAAGCACTTTTATTAAAAAAAGAAGCACTTAGGAGCACTGTTCTAGCACTTTCAGATGCCACATTGAAATTACTAAAATTCCATTTTGAGGGGGCTGTCGTTAAGTTAGCCCCTCCAAATAAAATTATTTATAATTGTTGTACCAGTGGAGCACTTTTATTAAAAATAGCAACACTTAAGAGCACTTTTCTAGCACTTTCAGATGCCACCTTCAAATGATTAAAATTCCATGTTGGGGGGGCTGTCGTTAAGTTAGCCCCTCCAAATAAAATTATTTATAATTTTTGTTCCAGTGGAGCACTTTTATTAAAAATAGCAGCACTTAAGAGCATTTTACTAGCACTTTCAAATACGACTTTGTAATTATTGAAATTCTATATTGGGGGGGGCAACTTAACGGACCTTATCAAATGAAAAGTCTCGGTGAGGGCTGGGGTACAAAAATGACAAAAATGTTTTATGTCGACCGGCTTTTATTTCTTACAAAAATTTCTCAAAAGTATGTTGAGTCTGGTGTCAAATGAAAGGTCTCGTTGAGGGCTAGCGTGCAGAATTGACAAAAATGTTCCATTCCGATCGGCTTTTGTTTTCTGCAAAAAGTTCTCAAAGGTATGTCGAGTTTGGTCTCAAATAAAACGTCTTATTGAGGGCTAGCGTACAGAATTGACAAAAATGAGCTATGTCGATCGGTTTTTGTTTTTTACAAAAAGTGAGAAGTATGTGGTGTTTGGTATCAAATGAAAAGACTCGATAAGGGATCAGGCGTGTAGAGTTAAAAAAAGGTCAATGTTGATCGGCTTTTGTTTTTTGCAAAAATTTCTCAAAGGTATGTCGAGTTTGGTGTCAAATGAAAGGTCTCGTTGAGGGCTATCGTGCAGAATTGACAAAAATTTTCCATGTCGATCGGCTTTTGTTTTATGCAAAAAGTTGTCAGAAGTATGTCGTGTTTGGTATCAAATGAAAGGTCTCGGAGAGGGCTAGCGTGTAGAATTGACAAAAATGTGCTATGCCGATTGGTATTTGTTTTTTGCAAAAAGTTGTTAGAAGTGTGTGGTGTTTGGTATCAAATGAAAGGTTTCAATGAAGGCTGGTGTGCAAAAGTAATGAAAATGGTCAATGTCGATCGGCTTTTGGTTTTTGCAAAAGGTTGTCACAAGTATATAGTGTTTGGTATCAAATGAAAAGTCTCGGTGTGGGCTAGCGTGTAAATATGATAAAAATGTTTCATGTCGATCGACTTTTCTTTTATGCAGAAAGTTGTAGGAAGTATGTCGAGTTTGGTCTCAAATGAAAGGTCTCGTTGAGGGCTAGCGTGCAGAATTGACAAAAATGTTCCATTCCGATCGGCTTTTGTTTTCTGCAAAAAGTTCTCAAAGGTATGTCGAGTTTGGCCTCAAATAAAAGGTCTCGTTGAGGGCTATCGTGCAGAAGTGACAAAAATATTCCATGTCGATCGGCTTTTGTTTTATGCAAAAAGTTGTCAGAAGTGTGTCGTGTTTGGTATCAAATGAAAGGTCTCGGAGAGGGCTAGCGTGCAGAATTGACAAAAATGTGCTATCATCATCATCATCAATGGCACAACATTCCTATGTGGAACAAGGCCTTAAGTACCTGAAGTACTTGTTTCGTGACATGTTTTACTTGCATTTTAGAGATGCAGGTTGTTAGCCTACAGTCTCTGCAAGGCCAGCACACACCGAGCCGTTGTGCGGCAACCCATCCAAATGGACAGGGCGGGCTATGTTGCTTATCTACACGATCAGACAAGACACGCCACGACCACACAACCGTACTGGCTGACAAAAATGTGCTATGCCGATCGGTATTTGTTTTCTTGCAAAAAGTTGTCAGAAGTGTGTGGTGTTTGGTATCAAATAAAAGATTTCAATAAAGGCTGGTGTGCAGAATTAAGGAAAATGGTCAATGTTGATGGGATTTTGTTTTTTGCAAAAGGTTGTCACAAGTATATAGTGTTTGGTATCAAATGAAAAGTCTCGGTGTGGGCTAGCGTGTAGATATGATAAAAATGTTTCATGTCGATCGACTTTTGTTTAATACAAAAAGTTGTCAGAAGTATGTCGTGTATGGTATCAAATTAAAGGTCTCGGTGAGAATTGGGTTACATAAATGACAAAAATGTTTCATGTCGACCGGCTTTTGTTTTTTGCAAAAAAATATTAGAAGTATCGTGTTTGCAATGCAATCTAATGAAAGGTCTCGGTGAGGCCTGACGTGGAAATATGAAATAATTGTTTCATGTCGATCGGCATTTGTTTTTTGCACTGACAGCGGAGCTCTAGGAAATGCTCGGCGTAGCCGAGAATTCGCTAGTATTTTAGCTAAAAGAAAACATTGCAACAAGAAAATTGCTATTTCAAGTGTGGTAGGTATCTAGAATCCAGCCCATGTAGCTTACAATATACAACGTATTCATTAAGAATAGGTAAAATCTGACTTTATTTTTGTAAAAAATCATATAAATATTTGCTTCCACGCACGAATTTTATAATTTTTCATCATATTTTAGCTAAGAGAAAACATTGCAACAAGATAATTGCAATTTCAAGTGTAGTAGGTATTCTAGAATCCAGCCCATGTAGCTTACAGTATACAACGTATTCATCAAAAATAGGAAAAATCTGACTTTATTTTTGTCAGAAATTATATAAATATTTGCTTCCGCGCCTGAATTTTATAAATTTTCATCATGTTTTAGCTAAAAGAAAACATTGCAACAAGATAATTGCTATTCCAAGTGTGGTAGGTATTTTAGAATTCAGCCCATGTAGTTTACAATATACAACGTATTCATCAAGAATAGGTAAAATCTGACTTTATGTTTGTAAAAAATCATATAAATATTTGCTTCCGCGCCCGAATTTTATAATTCTTCATCATATTTTAGCTAAAAGAAAACATTTCATCAAGAAAATTGCTAATTGAAGTGTGGTAGCTATCTAGAATCCAGCCCATGTAGCTTACAATATACAACGTATTCATCAAGAAAAGGTAAAATCTGACTTTATTTTTGTAAAAAATCATATAAATATTTGCTTCCGCGCCCGAATTTTATAATTTTTCATTATATTTTAGCTAGGAGAAAACATTGCAACAAGAAAATTGCTATTTCAAGTATGGTAGGAATTCTAGAATCCAGCCCATTTAGCTTGCAATGTACAACAAATTAAATAAAATGAATTTTATAATTTTTCATCATATTTTAGCTAAAAGAAAACATTGCAACTAGAAAGTTGCTATTTCAAGTGTAGTAAATATTCTAGAATCCAGCCCATGTAGCTTACAATATACAACGTATTCATCAAAAATAGGAAAAATTTGACTTTATATTTGTCAGAAATTATATAAATATTTGCTTCAGCGCCTGAATTTTATAAATTTTCATCATGTTTTAGCTAAAAGAAAACATTGCAACAAGATAATTGCTATTCCAAGTGTGGTAGGTATTCTAGAATTCAGCCCATGTAGTTTACAATATACAACGTATTCATCAAGAATAGGTAAAATCTGACTTTATGTTTGTAAAAAATCATATAAATATTTGCTTCCGCGCCCGAAATTTATAATTCTTCATCATATTTTAGCTAAAAGAAAACATTGCATCAAGAAAATTGCTAATTGAAGTGTGGTAGCTATCTAGAATCCAGCCTATGTAGCTTACAATAAACAACGTATTCATCAAGAAAAGGTAAAATCTGACTTTATTTTTGTAAAAAATCATATAAATATTTGCTTCCGCGCCCGAATTTTATAATTTTTCATTATATTTTAGCTAAAAGAAAACATTGCAACAAGAAAATTGCTATTTCAAGTATGGTAGGAATTCTAAAATCCAGCCCATGTAGCTTGCAATGTACAACATATTCAATAAAATGACACCCGAAAATTAAATGTTTATTATCTGATTGGTAATACGTTTTGGTCTCTTTTGCATGTCCAATGCTTAAAACCATCCATAGTATAGTTCCTAAAGTATAAATATAAATGTTTTAATAAAAATATATATTTCAAGAAAAGGTAAAGTGTGACATTATTTTTGTGAAAAATCATATAAATATTTGCTTCCGCCCCCGAATTTTATAATTCTTTATCATATTTTAGCGAAAAGAAAACATTGCAACAAGAAAATTGCTATTTCAAGTGTGGTAAGTATTCTAGAATCCAGCCCATGTAGTTTACAATATACAACTTACTCATCAGGAATAGTTAAAATCTGACTTTATTTTTGTAGAAAATCATATAATTGTTTGCTTCCGCACCCGAATTTTATAATTCTTTATCATATTTTAGCTAACAGAAAACATTGCAACAAGAAAATTGCTATTTCAAGTGTGGTAGGTATTCTAGAATTCAGCCCATGTAGCTTACAATATACAATATATTCATCAAAAATAGGTAAAATATGACTTTATTTTTGTCAGAAATTATATAAATAATTGCTTCCGCGCCCGAATTTTATAATTGTACATCGTATTTTAGCTAAAATAAACCATTGCAACAAGAAAGTTGCTATTTCAAGTGTGGTAGCTATTCTACAATCCAGCCCATGTAGCTTACAATATACAACGTATTCATCAAGAATAGGTAAAATCTGACTTTGTTTTCTAAAAAAACATATAAATATTTGCTTCCAAGCCCGAATTTTATAATTTTTCATCATAATTTACCTAAGAGAAAACATTGCAACAAGAAAATTGCTATTTCAAGTGTGGTAGGTATTTTAGAATCCAGCCCATGTACCTTACAATATACAACGTATTTAAAAAAATAACACCCGAAAATTAAACCTTTATTATCTGATTGGTACCACGTTTTGGTCACTTTTGCATGTCCAATGCTTAAAACCATCCATAGAATAGATCCTAAAGTATAAATATAAATGTTTTAACAAATATATACATTTTAAGAAAAGGTAAAGTCTAACTTTATTTTTGTAAAAAATCATATAAATATTTGCTTCCGCGCCAAAGTTTTATAATTCTTCATCATATTTTAGCTAAAAGAAAACATTGCAACTAGAAAATTGCTATTTCAAGTGTAGTAGGTATTCTAGAATCCAGCCCTTGTAGCTTACAATATACAACGTATTCATCAAGAAAAGGTAAAATATGACTTTATTATTGTAAAAAATCATATAAATATTCGCTTCCGCGCCCGAATTTTATAATTCTTCATCATATTTTAGCTAAAAGTAAACATTGCAACAAGAAAATTGCTATTTTAAGTGTGGTAAGTATTCTACAATCCTGCCCATGTAGCTTACAATATCCACCGTATTCATCGGGAATAGGTAAAATCTGACTTCATTTTTGTAAAAAATCATATAAATATTTGCTTCCGCGCCCGAATTTTATAATTCTTTATCATATTTTAGCTAAAAGAAAACATTGCAACAAGAAAATTGCTATTTCAAGTGTGGTAGGTATTGTAGAATCCAGCCCATGTATCTTACAATATACAACGTATTCATTAAAATGACACCCGAAAATTGAAAGTTAATTATCTGATGCATATCCAATGCTAAAAGTATCCATAGTATAGATCCTAAAAGCATGAATCAGAATGTTTTAACAAAAATATCCTTTTCAAAAATAGGTAAAATCGAACTTTATTTTTGTAAAAATCAAATAAATATTTGCTTCCGCGCCAGAATTTTATAATTCTTCATCCTATTTTAGCTAAAAGAAAACATTTCAACAAGAAAATTGTTATTTCAATTGTGGTAGGTATTCTAGAATCCAGCCCATGTAGCTTACAATATACAACGTATTCATCAAGAAAAGGTAACATCTGACTTTATTTTTGTAAAAAATCATACAAATATTTGCTTTCGCGCCTGAATTTTATAATTCTTTATCATGTTTTAGCTAAAAGAAAACATTGCAACAACAAAATTGCTATTCCAAGTGTGGTAGGTATTCTAGAATTCAGCCCATGTAGTTTACTGTAACGTTTTATTTATTTAGGTGAAGTGTAAAATTGATTAGAAACACTAATATTTATATAGCTAAGTTTAATTAAAGAAATATGAATTATAAAGAATAATGTAAAATAACTATCACTAAGAATTAACAAATATAAACACTAATTTAGGAACTAACAATTATAAATAAAGACTTAAACACTAAGATAATTTATTTAAACAATTATAACTACGCAATATTTATTTCAACACTATTTATATCACTGTCTATTTATTTATATCACCATGTGTTCTCTACCCGTATCAATACAAGACTGTCCTCGCGATCTTTTGGTCCGGGTATTTATATTAAAATACATCATTCTAGAAGATTCTTTGATTCCTTGGAAATGAGAACAATGGGGAGCGGACGAACGTGTTCTGACCCGCTCGCTAGCGGCCGCCGCCCGCGCCGCGACCCTGGGTTCGCTACATTGCCCCCTCCTTAAGACTGTTTCGTCCCGAAACAGTTCGTTATGACGAAATCTGCATGCATCACCCTTGGTGCATCTGGAAGTCTTGAAGAAGTAACAGTCGATGGTCCGTTTGAGCTCTTCTTGCCCGGTAGAGTTGAAGCTGCAGACTAGAATTTCCACTCCGGTAAAGCGGAAGATTGTTTCTAACATGCTTCTAACAATCCTCCAATCCAAACCATCTAGTCCACAGCCTATCTTCGGTACTGCCAGCTTCATGATGTCGTTCTGCAACAGATGGTCCTTCATATTGCACAGCGAGTCCCATAAATTGCGGTATGACGGCTTCTGATATGAGTATTGTTTGGTAACCAGGTAGTAAATGTACCGCTTGTGTTCTTCGTTATCATCCTTCAGTTGTAGCGTTTTTCCGACAGTTGGACGTTGGTTGGCCAATTCTTGTATTCGTCCAAATTTTCTTTTAAAAACTGAAGCGATACCGCGGGACATTTTAATATCTTTCGCTACACAATGTGCGAGGGAATACTCTGGGGACACGGTGAACAGATCTCTTTGTTCTTCTCGTGTCACGCCATACCGTGCTTTGTGACCAGTGGAATGGCTTTCCATAAAGTCTTCAAATGTAGGTTCCTCAGGTACAACTCGGCGAACCGTCGCTCCACGATGATCGTCAAAGTTATCACCAGCAAAAGGGGCTAACCGATTGAAGTGGACTACCCTCGGCTTTCCATTAGGTGTTTTCCTAATTCTGTAGACCACATCATTTATTCTTTTGATGATCTCGTAAGGATCTTCCCAATTCCTTTGCAGCTTGGGCGATAAGCCGCGACGTCTTTGTGGATTATAAAGCCACACCAAATTTCCAGGTTGATAACCACCTTTCTCAGCCTTGACGTCATACTGGTTCTTCATCCGATCGCTGGCACCTTGAATGGTTGTACGGACTTGTTCATGGATGTCATTCATTCTTCTCCGTAAGTCCGTCACATAGTCCTCCCCGGCAAGATCTTCACCGGGTTTACTGCCAAATGTCAGGTCGCATGGTAAGCGCAACTCCCGCCCGAATAAGATGTTTGCTGGTGTCTGCCCTGTTGTCTCATGCACGGATGAACGGTAAGCCAACAAGAACAGATGAAGATGTCGGTCCCAGTCTCGTTGATGGTTAGAGACTACCTTTGACAAATACCGATTTATTGTTCTATTCATCCGTTCAACCATGCCATCAGACTGCGGGTGTAATGCAGTAGTTCTGGTTTTCTTTATTCCTAATATCTTACAGATATTTTGGAACAGAGCAGACTCGAAATTCCTTCCTTGGTCGGAATGTATCTCTCGCGGTACTCCAAATCGGCAGATGCATTCTTTTACCAAAACTTCAGCGACCGTTACGGCTTCCTGGTTGGGTAATGGGTAGGCCTCAACCCACTTAGTGAAGTAGTCCATTACTACCACTATGTATTTATTTCCATTATCAGTTTCAGGGAATGGTCCGGCCACGTCAATCGCAATGCGTTCAAAGGGACTTCCAACATTATATTGGCGCATTGGAGCTTTTCTTTTCTTATGTGGCCCGTTACTTCCCGCGCAGACCACACATTTCTTTCACCACTCTTTAACATCTTCTTTGCAATTTACCCAGTAATATCGTTGGCGCACTCTCTCAAGGGTTTTATTCACTCCAAAATGTCCAGAACCGTCATGGATCTCCTCCAATACTTCCGGTACTCTATTCCTAGGAATTATCAGCTGGGTCCTACTCACAGTACCTTCAGTATTCTCTATGACACGTTTTAGGAGGCCCTCTTCAACAACAATAGAGTCCCACTGCGCCCAGTACGATTTTACACTTTGTGAGTGTCGTGCAACATATTCCCAAACTGGTCTGCTATCTCCACGTTTCCAATCCAGTATGATTTTTAAGTCCGAGTCATTCTCTTGGTCCTTGCGAAGGTCTTCCGTTTGCCAACTATCATTCACTACTGTTGTTCTGGCGATGGTAGAGAGTTTTTCCTCTAGACGACCGCAATGCTTGCATTCGTCTTGGCAAGGTCTTCTTGATAATGCGTCAGCATTACGATGGCTTGTACCTGCTCGATGCTCAATAACAAAGTTATATTCTTGCAATCTTTCAATCCATCTAGCTGCCTGACCTTCAGGATTCTTAAATTGTAGCAGCCATTTCAGAGCAGCGTGGTCAGTTCTTATAAGAAATCTTCTACCGTACAAATATTTGTAGAAGTGCTCCACGGATTTCACGACTGCCAAAAGTTCTTTTCTGGTGACGCAATAATTCCTCTCTGGTTTTGACAAAGTCTTACTAAAATAGGCAATAACCTTCTCTTGTCCATCTTGTATCTGGGAAAGAACACCACCAATCCCAACATTGCTGGCATCTGTATCAAGAACGAATTCTCCTTCTGGTAAAGGATAACTTAGAACAGGTGCGCTTGTCAAGGAATATTTAAGTTGTTTGAGCGCAGCTTGACAGTCCATCTCCCAGATAAATTTTCTGCCTTCTTCAGTAAGCCTTGTCAATGGCTTCGCTATGTTGGCAAATCCAGGTACATAACGTCGGTAGTATGTACAGAGACCAAGGAAACTTCTCAATTCATGTTTGTCCCTCGGTACTGGCCAGTCACTCACAGCCCTTATTTTCTCCGGGTCAACTGCAATACCCTTACCAGAAACTACGTGTCCAAGATAATGCACTTCTTTTTGAAATAAGTGACACTTCTTTGGACTGAGTTTCAGGTTAGCCTTTCTCAATCTTTGGAAAACCTCTTCCAAGTTCTTCATGTGGTCCTCGAACGTTTTTCCTACCACAATAATATCGTCGAGGTAAACCAAACATGTTTTCCATGACAGTCCAGCCAACACGGTTTCCATAAGTCGTTCAAACGTTGCAGGGGCATTGCAGAGCCCAAATGGCATAACAGTAAATTGCCAAAGACCGGTACCGATGGTAAATGCCGTCTTTTCTTTGTCTCTTGGGTCTAAATCTACTTGCCAGTATCCGCTCTTTAGATCAAGAGTAGAGAAAATCTTTGATCCTGCCAATGTGTCCAGTGTATCGTCTATTCGGGGTAGCGGGTAGCTATCCTTCTTCGTCACGTTGTTAAGTTGACGATAATCGACGCAAAATCTTGTAGAGCCATCCTTCTTCTTTACTAGCACCACTGGTGAAGCCCATGGACTGCTTGAAGGTTCAATCACACCTTCCGTCCTCATGTCCTCTATAATTTCTTCTGCTTCTTCCCGCTTCGCCAGTGGTAATCTTCTTGCTGTTTGGCGGATGGGTCTTGCGTCTCCTGTGTATTTTATGATGGACTACATTGGTTCTTCCTTTGTCCTTCTTGTCCAATTGGAACACATCTTGAAAGGTCCCAATTAAGTTCTTAGCCTTGGTTTTCTGGTCGGCAGTCAAGTCCTGGAACGATGATGACAGCTCCTTGATTAGAATATCTGGAACTTCGCTGGATATGTTATCTTTGGCTTTTACAGTTCGAATAATTGATGATACCGCTGAACATTCACCTACTACGGACCCTTTTTTCAGTATAACTGGATAAAAATTTATGTTCATCACTCGAACTGGGATTATCTTGTCGGTTTTGAGCAAGGCTTTTCCAACTACAACTCCAGTCCCAGTTTTGGCATCATCGTTTTTCGGCTGGAGCATGACAATGTTTCCCTCACAGAAGCTACCCTCTATCTGTGCTTCCACGATTGATTCACTCCGTTCTGGGAGGGTTACATCTTCCGTTATTAATACTCGCATGGCATTGTCGTCTCGTGGATTTAATACAAGTTCTTCATCATTGACCATCATCACTCCATTCTTCAGGTCAAGTTTAAATCCATGCTTTTTCATAATGTCCATGCCGAGAATGAATTCATCTTCTACATCAGCTACCAGCACACGATGTTTAATGCACGTTTTTCCAACAGTGATGTTCAAATCTATTTCTCCAGATGCGGTAGCTTGTTCTCCGGTGGCTGTGCGTATCTGCCACTTTGTTGGAAGTAGATGTTTTCTGCACAGTTTTCTTGCTAAGTCGGGTCTGATTATTGTTTTTGTCGCACCCGTATCCAGCAACATTTTAAGCGGCCTTCTGTCGATAGAGCCGTCTACATAGATGCTATTAGCTTGATGATGTAGGGATGCGACATAAGTAATGGATTCTGGGGCTACTGGATTACGGGTCGACGATTGCCCCTTCGCATCAACCCGACTTAGTTTCCCGACTCCTTTTCATCCTTTCTTGGTTCTGCTTTCTTCTGTTGTTTTCTGCAGAGTCTTTGCGGGTGACCTAATTCACCGCAATTCCAACAGCGGAGTTTCTTTCTTCCAGCAGCATTAATTTCAGACGTAATTCGTCTTATCTTGTCTTCTAGATCTTCGGTGTCTTCGGGCCTCTCAGCATCGATATTTCGCACTCGCGATTGGTTACGTGAAGCTTGTTTCGCAGCTTCATGGTCTAAGGCATATGAAAGTGCGTCAACCAGAGTTTTTGGTCGAGCCAATCGTAGTGCCTGCTGAGTTTCATTATCTCGGACCCCATAGATAAAGGCTTGTGCTTGTACAATTTTAGGGTGTTATTTAAATAAATACGTTGTATATTGTAAGCTACAAGGGCTGGATTCTAGAATACCTACCACACTTGAAATAGCTATTTTATTGTTGCAATGTTTTCTTTTAGCTAAAATATGATGAGAAATTATAAAATTGTGGCGCGGAAGCAAATATTAATAAGATTTTTTACAAAAATAATGTCAGATTTTACGTTTTTTAGATGAACACGTTGTATATTGTAAGCTTCATGGGCTGGATTTTAGATTACCTACTACACTTGAAATACCAACTTTCTTGTTGCAACGTTTTCTTTTAGCTAAAATATGATGTAGGATTATAAAATTCGGGCGCGGAAGCAAATATTTATATAATTTTTTACAACAATAAAGTCATATTTTACCTATTTTTGATGAATACGTTGTATACTGTAAGCTAAATGGGCTTGATTTTAGAATACCTACCACACTTGAAATAGCAATTTTGTTGTTGCAATGTTTTCTTTTTGCTAAAATATTATGAAGAATTATAAAACTCGGGCGCGGAAGTAAATATTTATAAAAGTTGTTACAAAAATTAAGTCAGATTTTACCTATTTCTTGAAATGGATATTTTTGTTAAAACATTCATATTCATGCTTTAGGATCTATACTATGGATAATTTTATCATTGGACATGCAAAAGTGACCAAAACGTGTTACCAATCAGATAATATACATTCAATTTTCGGGTGTCATTTTAATGAATACGTTGTATATTGTAAGCTACATGAGCTGGATTCTAGAATACCTACCACACTTAAAATAGCAATTTTCTTTTACCTAATATATGATGAAGAATTATAAAATTTGGTCGCGGAAGCAAATGTTTATATGATTATTTACAAAAATAAAGTCAGATTTTACCTATTTTTGATGAATACTTTGTATATTGTAAGCTACATGGGCTAGATTCTAGAATACCTACCACACTTGAAATAGCAATTTTCTTGTTGCAATGTTTTCTTTTAGCCAAAATATGATGAAACATTATAAAATTCGGGCGCGAAAGCAATTATTTATATGATTTTCTACAAAAATAAAGACAGATTTTACCTTTTCTTGATGAATACGTTGTATATTGTAAGCTACATGGGCTGGATTCTAGAATACCTACCACACTTGAAATAGCAATTTTCTTGTTGCAATGTTTTCTTTTAACTAAAATATGATGAAGAATTATAAAATTGGGGCGCAGAAGCAAATATTTATATGATTTTTTACAAAAATAATGTCAGATTTTACCTATTCTTGAAATGAATATTTTTTTAAAACATTCATACTCATTCTTTAGGATCTATACTATGGATGGTTTTAAGCATTGGACATGCAAAAGTGACCAAAACGTGGTACCAATCAGAAAATAAACATTCAATTTTCGGGTGTCATTTTGATGAATACGTTGTATATTGCAAGCTACATGGGCTGGATTCTAGAATACCTACCACACTTGATATAGGTATTTTCTAGTTGCAATTTTTTTTCTTTTAGCTAAAATAGTATATTATTATATTATTTAAATAGATTTTTTTGTTAAAACATTCATATTCATGCTTTAGGATCTACACTATGGATAATTTTAGCATTGGTTATGCAAAAGTGATCATAACGTGGTACCAATCAGATTGTATTGTATTGTATGTATACGAGGGTTTAAGCGTTTTGTCGCCTTTTGTCAACGCGACCTAGAAGATCTATTGTGACACAGCCCTTACTTAGTTTTCCGGAAGTAGGTCCAGATTTTTGATGAAGCCGATTATGGCTCCAGGAGTCAAGTTCTTGGTCTCATCTGCCGTAAGATACCTCTTTCCTATTTGATTGAGTCTCTGCGCAGTTACGGCTGTTCATTCACACAGTATGTGTTCCGACGATTCTTCGTCCTCTTCACAGAGTCGACAGGTTTCATTTTCAGCTATACCAATTTTGTGCAAATGGTTCTTTAAAGGACAGTGGCCAGTGAGAATTGCTGTCATTATGTTAAGTTCCTTTTTGCTGAGAGCTAGTAACTCTTTGGCATTTGTCGAAGCTGGGGAAATGAATTTCCGAGCTTGATTGAGGCCTGGAATATTTTTCCAATATGAGGATATGGCAGATTCCTCCCAGTTTTTGACCACCTTCTTATAGTGGCTTTGTGGAAGACCACATGAAGATTCCGGCTCGTGGTATGAAAGTTTAGCCCCCTTTTTTGCAAGTTCATCAGCTTTCTCGTTTTCTAGGATTCCCTCGTGCCCTGGTACCCACCATGGGGTGACGTGGTTTGCTTCGGATAGCAATTGGAGGGTCTCCCTGTAGTTCCAGACTAGCTTTGATTTACATGTGAAGGCATTCAATGCCTTTAAAGTTGCCTGGCTGTCTGACACTATATTTATTAATGTTCCTTTTAAACCTGTATCTAGGTTTACGTGAGCACAGAGATTTATAGCATAAATCTCAGCCTGAAAAATTGTGGAGCAGGTGCCTATGGATTCCTTAATTCGGCAATCTGGGCCAAGCACACCTACTCCAGTTCCTCCTGTGTCCAATTTTGAACCATCAGTGAACCAGGAAATGTAAGGGGAATCCCTTACAACAGGTCTTTCCGTTGCCCATTCAAGGCGATTACCAATAACAACCTTATACTTCTGGTCAAAATTGTATTTTGTTGTCATTGTATCACAGACAGACAAGGCCAGTTGTTGTTCCCTTAGGATTTCCAAATGGCCTACGAAATCTCCGGGCATAAAGTGTTTCGTTCTGCAGAGAGTCAGTGCCTGTTGCATCGCCTCTTTTTTCACCTGAAGTTGTAGAGGTGTTAGCCCCAGAATCACTTCCATTGCTGCAGTCGGACAGGTACTTATATCACCTGTAATACTGAGGCAGGCCATGCGTTGTAGTTTCCGCAGTGATGCCTGTGCTGTGCTTTGTTTCACTTTTGGCCAGCATACAAGTGGCGCGTAGGTGATCATGGGTCTTACAACACTAGTATATGCCCAATGGGTCATTTTTGGCTGTAGTCCCCAGTTTTTACTCAGAAGCCGACGGCATGGGTTTAGCTCCACTGCTGATTTCTTTGTAATTTTGTTTATATGTGAGTTCCACGTGAGTTTTTGGTCTAGAATGATTCCTAGATACTTAACCTCTGTAGAAAACTCAATTCTAGTACCCTTCAAGTAGGGAGCTTAAAGATTTAGCTTCCTTCTCTTTGTGAAGGGGACGATTGTAGTTTTGGTAGGGTTTACTCTACGTTCATGTTCCAGGCACCACTCATGCACTAGATATAGAGCAATTTGTGTAAGGTACGAGATAGTGGTGTCACTACGTCCTCTGACCATAATTGCAACGTCGTCTGCATATCCGTTTGCAAAATAGCCAGCTTTATTGAGCCTATTCAGGAGGTCATCAATGACAATACACCAGAGTGGAGGTGATAGAACCCCATCTTGTGGGCATCCTCTGTTGGTTTTTATCATTACTGATTCTCCTCCTATCGAGACTGTAATCGTTCGACTTTGCAGCATGGCTTTTATCCACTCCACTACAGCTGGGTCGAAACCTTTTGACCTAGCAGCTCTTTCAATGGATTTGTAGGAGGTGTTATTAAAGGCACCCTCAATATCTATAAATATTCCTAGAGCTATTTCTTTTGCCATAAAGATTTTCTCTATTTTATTGACAAGTCTATGGAGAGCCGTAGTTGTCGATTTTGCTTCCTGGTAAGCAAATTGATTTGCGTTTAGTGGTGAAGCAGTTATCACTTCATTCCTAAGGTATTGATCTAAGACCTTTTCCATACCTTTCAGTATAAATGATGATAAACTAATGGGTCTGTATGACTTAGGCTGGACGCTTGGACGCCCTCCACCTGTAGGTATAAAGACTACATTAGTTTTCCTCCACAATTTTTGAATGTATCCTAACTTTAGGCTTCCCTTGTATAGTTCGCAGAGTATTGTCAGTATATCCTTTATGCATTTCTGCAAAAGTGCCGGAAAAATGCCATCTCCACCAGGTGTCTTGTAGGGTTTGAAAGTATTTATCACCCATTCAACTCTGTTTTCAGTAAAAATATTATTAGCAGTGTTAAGACTGTTAATTAAGCTTAGCTTAGTTGTAGCTCCGGAAGAGTTGTCCTTCTCCTTAACTGGCCACGACGATCCTGGGAAGTGTGTGCTTAACAGAAGCTCCAATGTTTCGTTTGAATCTGTCGTAAAGTCCCCGTCTGGTTTCTTTAGTAGGCCTATTTCATTAGTATGATCTTTTGACAGGACTTTTTGAAGGCGAGCTACCGTGGGCGTTTCTGATAAGCTCTCACAAAAACTACGCCATGCATTCCTTTTAGATCTACGAATGTCTTTATTATTTGAGGTTAGAGCACTTCTATATTGCTCCCAGCTCTCATCACTAGTTTTTATTTTATTGTATAACCTTCTAACAGTGACTCTTTGTTTACTTAGCTCCTCGGTCCAATAAAGTACTTTCCTAGTACTTTGTCGAAGCTTTACTGTACAGCTGTTTTCATATGCTGTGTGTAGCGCATTATGAAAGTCAATAGAGGCTGTTTCCAGTTCCTCAATTGTGTTTATATTAATTTTCGTAAGTTCTTCCACTTCACACTTTAAGTGGCCTTCGTAAAAGACCCAGTCTGTTAGTTTCGGAATACTAATTTGAGTTTTAAGTTCTTTATTAGCCTTTATCTCGAACCTTAAATATATATGATCCGATATTGAGGCTTCATTTGAGACATGCCAATTATATATTTCAGAGCTAATTTGAGGAGTGGCTAACGTAATGTCCAATACCTCACGCCTGTTTTTAGTTATAAAAGTGGGTTCTTTACCCCTATTTATTATATCTATGTTAGTACTAGAAATAAATTCGAAAAGGTACACACCCCTTGTATTTATGTCCGTACTACCCCAAACTGTATGGTGTGCGTTTGCATCACATCCCAGGATGAGATTTTTGTTTCTATGTTTGCAGTAGGAGATCAGGTCTCTTACCAGCGGAGGTAGGGCTTAAATCGTTTCTCCCGGGAAATACGCCGATGCAATTATTACCTCTTGCGTACCTCCTGATATAGGCAGTGAAGCTTCCACAGCTACCAAATCCCTAGATATAAATTTATTTAATGTAACAAATTTAATCGATGTCTTAATGAGCAATGCTGCTCTTGGAGTGACATCTTGTTCGTTACAGTAGGTTAACTTACCTATTGGTGTAGTAAGTTTCCTTACTACGCCTCCTTAAGGCTCTTGAACTAGCACTATATCGGAGTTAATGGTGGTGAATGTTTTGTTCAACACATCAGAGGCAGTTTTGCAGTGTTGAAGATTCACTTGCAGCATTTTTACATTACTGCTGGACATCAAGTTTTGTTCAGAGCCACGTCGCTGCTAGGAACTTGCTTCCCTTTGTGCATGATTCCGACGGCCCGTGGTGTCTTGGAGTGTGTAGGTGTGGGATTGGGTAGAGGCTTTGAGGCAGCCTCTTTACCTTTACCTACTTTTAATCTGGAATTTCCAGTGTTAATATTGGTGGCATTACTCCCTGCCTCCTTTTTTATGTTAAGCTTACCTGTAGCAGTGCTAGTAGTGGCTTTTTTGGCAGTGACGCCGGTAGGCTTTTTATTGGGTTTTTTACCCTTTAGCCTAGTCGTTGTCTGGCCAAATTTGTAGCTGATTTTGAAATGTGCTTAAGGACGTCGAGGCTATGGACAGTGTAAGAAGCACTGCCGAGCCCTCATCTGTCCTCTTTAAAACCCTCCACTGCTGGGTATCAAGGCCCTCGTTTTGACCCTCTATCAGATTTAATATCTGATCTGTTGGATTGGTTTTACTGTTAGGGAAATATGCATTTACAATGCTGGACTTCGGCAAATCCTTTTCCTCTACAACTTTTAATTGGGCTCCTTTCCAAGGCTTTAAGCTGTCGACTTGGCCTAATAGCCACTCGTCGGTGGCTTTGTCTGCGCAGTTGACGCTCAGCCATCCGGACTTGAAGGTTGTCCCTAGAAATTTAGGCTTCACAGAGCCTTTAGCCTCCTTAATGATTAAATCCAGGATTGCATCCTGAATTTTCGTCAGCTGTCCTGTTTTTAAAATATCCTCCGGATAATTATAGTGCAGGATGCCGACGCGTGTGCCCAGGATTGCCTGTTTAAAGCTCACAGACGGCGGGGCCTTATCAGGTGGGGGCGGAGCACCAGTGCTGGGTTGGCCTTTAGCATCTGTTTTTTGCCTTTTTACAGACATTTCGGGCGTTGATTCCTCGGACCGGGTCCTTTTTGGACCCTTATCCTTTATGGGTTAAAGGGCTTTGACACGTGCTTCGTCAGCACTAAGCCCACTTTTTATGAGCCACTTAAAACGTTTTCTGGCGGCACCGCTCAGTTTACTTTTCTGCTCATTCAATCGGAGCTTTTCTATAGACTCCTCGAGTTAGGAAGTGGATGGAGTAGAGCTACGTAGGAGCTCCTCCTCCATAGTCACGACGTCCTTGGGACTTGAATCCCTTAGGACATCTAGAGAAACAACTCTTTGACTTCCACTCATCCTAAAAACCACAAGAAATAATTAAAACTTGTGTCATATTGACACAACAACATATGCTTTATAAGTGAGGTTATATGCAGGGCACGTGTGTGAAAAAAATTGAAAATGTTGAATATATTTTTTGAAATTAAGTGAAATTGATAATATTTAATTATAAATACCTGGAAAAATGAATTTATTGAAAAAGATTAATCAAAAAGAAATGTATATATATTTTATCTCAGCTGAGAAAACCGGTCACAAACATTGCTGCCAACCTCAAATAATAAACATTCAATTTTTGGGTGTCATTTTAATGAATACGTTGTATATTGTAAGCTACATGGGCTGGACTCTAGAATACCTACAACACTTGAATTAACAATTTTCTTGTTGCAATGTTTTCTTTTAGCTAATATATGATGAAGAATTATAAAATTCGGGCGCGGAAGCAAATATTTATATGATTTTTTACAAAAATTAAATTCAGATTTTACCTATTCTTGATGAATACGTTGTATATTGTAAGCTACATGGGCTGGATTCTAGAATACCTACCACACTTGAAATAGCAATTTCCTTGTTGCAATGTTTTCTTTTAGCTAAAATAAGATGAAGAATTTTAAAATTCAGGCGCAGAAACAAATATTTATATGATTTTTACAAAAATAAAGTCAGATTTTACCTATTCTTGATGAATACGTTGTATATTGTAATCTACATGGGTTGGATTCTAAAATAGCTACCACTCTTGAAATAGTAATTTTCTTGTTGCAATGTTTTCTTTAAGCTAAAATATGATGAAGAATTATAAAATTCGGGCGCGAAAGCAAATATTTATATGATTTGTTACAAAAATAAAGTCAGATTTTACCTATTCTTGCAATGGATATTTTTGTTAAAACATTCATATTCATTCATTAGTATTTGTACTATGGATAATTTTAGCATTCGACATGCAATAGTGAACATAACGTGGTACAAGTCAAATAATAAACATTCAATTTTCGGATGTTACTTTAATGTATACGTTGTATATTGAAAGCTACATGGGCTGCATTCTAGAATACCTACCACACTTGGAATAGCAATTTTCTTGTTGCAATGTTTTCTTTTAGCTAAAATATGATAAAAAACTATAAAATTCGGGCGCGAAAGCAAATATTTATATTATTTTTTACAAAAATAAAGTCAGATTTTACCTATTATTGATGAATACGTTGTATATTGTAAACTATATGGGCTGGATTCTAGAATACTTACCACACTTGAAATAGCAATTTCCTTGTTGCAATGTTTTCTTTTAGTTAATATATAATGAAGAATTTTAAAATTCGGGCGCGGAAGCAAATATTTATATGATTTTTTACAAAAATAAAGTCAGATTTTACCTATTCTTGATGAATACAATGTATATTGTAATCTACATGGGTTGGATTCTAAAATACCTACCACTCTAGAAATAGCAATTTACTTGTTGCAATGTTTTCTTTAAGCTAAAATATGATGGATAATTATAAAATTCGGGCGCGGAAGCAAATATTTATATGATTTTTTACAAAAATATTGTCAGATTTTACCTATTCTTGAAATGGATATTTTTGTTAATACATGCATATCCATACTTTAGGATCTATACTATGGATAATTTTAGCATTGAACATGCAAAAGTGACCATAACGTGGTACCAATCAGATATTAAACATTCAATTTTCGGGTGTCATTTTAATGAATACGTTGTATATTGTAAGCTACATGGGCTGGATTCTAGAATACCTACCACACTTTAAATAGCTATTTTCTTCTTGCAATGTTTTCTTTTAGCTAAAATATGATGAAGAATTATAAAATTCGGGCGCGGAAGCAAATAGTTATGTGATATTTTACAAAAATACAGTCAGGTTTTACCTGTTCTTGATGAATACGTTGTATATTGTAAGCTACTTGGGCTGGATTCTAGAATACCTACCACACTTGAAATAGCAATTTCCTTGTTGCAATGTTTACTTTTAGCTAAAATATGGCAAAGAATTATAAAATTCCGGCGCAGAAGCAAATATTTATATGATTTTTTACAAAAACAAAGTCAGATTTTACCTATTCTGGAAATGGATATTTTTGTTGAAACATTCATATTCATGCTTTAGGATTTATACTATGGATGGTTTTAAGCATTGGACATGCAAAAGTGACCAAAACGAGGTGCCAATCAGATAATAAACATTCAATTTTCGGGTGTCATTTTAATGAATACGTTGTATATTGAAAGCTACATGGGCTGGATTCTAGAATACCTACCACACTTGAAATAGCATTTTTTTTTGTTGCAATGTTTTATTTTAGCTAAAATATGATGAAGAATTATAAAATTCGGGAGCGGAAGCAAATATTTATATGATATTTTACAAAAATAAAGTCAGATTTTACCTATTCTTGATGAATACGTTGTATATTGTGAGCTACATGGGCTGGATTCTAGATTACGTACCACACTTTAAATAGCAATTTTCTTGTTGCAATGTTTTCTTTTAGATACAATATGATTAAGAATTATAAAATCCGGGCGCGGAAGCAAATATTTATATGACTTTTTACAAAAATTATGTCAGATTTTACCTATTCTTGATGAATACGCTGTATATTGTAAGCTACATGGGCTGGATTCTAGAATACCTACCACACTTGAAATCGCAATTTTCTTGTTGCAATGTTTTCTTCTAGCTAAAATATGATAATAAATTATAAAATTCGGGTGCGGAAGCAAATATTTATATGATTTTTTACAAAAATAAAGTCAGATTTTACCTATTCTTGAAATGGATATTGTAGCGAACCCAGGGTCGCGGCGCGGGCGGCGGCGCGGTCGTCGGCCGCTAGCGAACTTTTCAGAACACGTCCGTCCGCTCCCCATTGTTCTGATTCACAGAATCGTGGAATATTCTAGATTGAACTGTTTTAATATAAATACCCCAAGCAAAAGATCGCGAGGACAGTCTTGTGTTAATACGTGTAGTGTACAGATGGTGATATAAATAAATAGACAGTGATATAAATAGTGTTGAAATAAATATTGCGTAGATTTAATTGTTTAAATAAATTATCTTAGTGTTTAAGTCTTTAGTAATAATAATTAGTTCTTAAATTAGTGTTTATATTTGTTAATTCTTAGTGTTAGTTATTTTTATTTATTCTTTATAATTCATATTTCTTTAATTAAACTTAGTTATATAAATATTAGTGTTTAAATCAATTTTACACTTCACCTAAATAAATTAAACATTACAATTGGTGTCAGGTGTGAGGGTTATTAAAAAACTGTGAAGTGTAAAATAAAAATAAATAAAATGGCGGGTAAACAAGTAAAATTAAGTGAATTAAACGTAACCGATCTCAAGAGGGAGCTGGAAGACCGAGAGTTAGAGAAATCGGGATCCAAGGCTGTTTTGCAACTTCGTCTACGGCAAGCTTTAGTAGAAGCTGATGAAAATCCAGATGAGTTTGTATTCGAAATTGCGGGTGGTTTCACCGACTTTGTTAAAATTCTAAAAGAAACTTCTATCACATTAAAAGATGAAATGAAAGAAAATTCTCGAACTTTGAAAGAAGAGTTGGTAGAAAATTCTCGAACTTTAGAACAAAAATTAGAAGAAATGAAAGAAAGTTCTAAAACATTGGAACAAAAATTAGAGGAAAGTTCTAGAAAATCTGAAGAAAATTCTCGAACATTGAAAGAAGAGTTGCTAGAAAATTCTAGAAGTTTAGAACAAAAGTTGGCGGAAAATTCTCAAACATTAAAAGAAAAATTAAAAGAAAATTCTAGAATTTTAGAAGAGAAACTAATGGAAAATTCTAGAAGTTTGGAGGACAAACTAAACGAACAATTTAAAGAACAATTGAAAGAAAGTTCGGGAATATTAGAAGAGAGAATAGAAACTTATGAAAAGAAACTTGAAGAGTTACAGCAAAATTTCTCCAAAATTACGTTAACATCGGTTGCAAATTTTAATACAGCTAAGACTGATGATACTCAGGAAAAGAAACCAGAAAGTAGTTCTAGACTGCATGTAAAAACACCAGAATTTGACGGCAAGACTTCGTGGCCGAATTATGTAAAACAGTTTGAAGCTGCTGCCAAAGCGAATGGCTGGACTTCCAAAGAAAAAGTTACAGCGTTGACAGTTTCGCTGCGTGGAGAAGCCATCGATATCCTACAAACGCTAAAAGAAGATGAACAAGAAGATTACGAACAACTTGTTAAACGACTAGATATGCGATATGGCAATGCGCATCTGGAGCAAGTGTACCAGACGCAACTGAGGAACCGATATCAGAGTTCAAAAGAGAACCTTCAAGAATTTGAAGCGGATATAGCTCGTTTGGTTCGTCTTGCACATCCTACAGCTCCTGACAGCGTTTTGGAATGCCTAGCCACACAAGCATTTATTTATGGAGTCCAAGATAATGAAACTCAGCAAGCACTACTATTAACTCGACCGAAAACTGTAGTTGATGCACTGTCATACGCCTTAGAGTATGAAGCAGCTAAACAAGCTTCACGTAACCTATCACAAGTGCAAGATATCGATGCTGAGGGAATTGAAGACAAGATAAAGCGAGTTTTATCTGAAATTCATGCTGAAAGAAAGATACTTCATTGCTGGAAATGTGGAGAGCTAGGCCACCCGCAAAGACTGTGCGGGAAACTGCAAAAACAGAATACTGCAGCGAACACTGAAAAGAAGTTTAAAAATAAAACGGGTGAAAAAGTAGCAACAGCTCCTCTTGCTGTTAAAGAAGTAGGAGTGAAGTAGTTCACGGTGTAAGCCTGGCGAGAGAGAAGACCCGTGAAGAAGAGTGCAAGCACTCTTGTCATTTGGAAGCGAAACTTGCCACCGTCAAAAGGACAACGGTAGTGGACGGGAGATGGCAACCTGAAGACTTACGGAGGGACCAAGAGAATGATCCGGACTTAAAGATCCTACTTGATTGGAAGCATGGCGATGGCAGGCCAGTTTGGGAAGACGTTGCACGACACTCACAAAGTGTAAAATCGTACTGGGCGCAGTGGGATTCTATTGTGGTTGAAGAGGGCCTCCTGAAACGTGTCGTAGAAAATACAGATGGTACTGAGAGTAGAACCCAGTTGATAATTCCTAGGAACAGAGTACCGGAAGCATTGGAAGAGATCCATGACGGATCTGGTGGAGGACATTTTGGAGTGAATAGAACCCTCGAAAGGCTACGCCTACGATTTTACTGGGTAAATTGCAAGGAGGATGTTAAAGAGTGGTGCAAGAAATGTGTGATCTGCGCGGGAAGTAACGGGCCACATAGAAAAAGAAGAGCTCCTATGCGCCAATATAACGTTGGAAGTCCCTTTGAACGCATTGCGATTGACGTGGCCGGACCATTCCCCGAAACTCATGAAATAAATACATAGTAGTAGTAATGGACTACTTTACTAAGTGGGTCGAAGCCTATCCATTACCCAACCAGGAAGCCGTAACGGTCGCTTAAGTCTTGGTAAAAGAATGCATCTGCCGATTCGGAGTACCGCGAGAGATACATTCCGACCAAGGAAGGAATTTCGAGTCTGCTCTGTTCCAAAATATCTGTAAGATATTAGGAATAAAGAAAACCAGAACTAGTGCATTACACCCGCAGTCTGATGGCATGGTTGAACGGATGAATAGAACAATAAATCGGTATTTGTCAAAGGTAGTCTCTAACCATCAACGAGACTGGGACCGACATCTTCATCTGTTCTTGTTGGCTTACCGTTCATCCGTGCATGAGACAACAGGGCAGACGCCAGCAAACATCTTATTCGGACGGGAGTTGCGCTTACCATGTGACCTGGTATTTGGCAGTAAACCCGGTAAAGATCTAGCCGGGGAGGACTATGTAACGGACTTACGGAGAAGAATGAATGACATCCATGAACAAGTCCGCACAAACATTCAAGGTGCCAGCGATCGGATGAAGGACCAGTATGACGTCAAGGCTGAAAAAGGTGGTTTTCAACCTGGGAATTTGGTGTGGCTTTACAATCCACAAAGACGTCGTGGCTTATCACCGAAGCTACAAAAGAATTGGGAAGGTCCCTACGAGATCGCAAAGAGAATAAATGATGTGGTCTACAGAATTAGGAAAACACCTAATAGAAAGCCGAGAGTAGTTCACTTCAATCGGTTAGCGCCTTTCGCTGGTGATAACTTTGATGATCATCGTGGAGCGACGGTTCGCCGGGTTGTACCTGAGGAGCCTACATTTGAAGACTTTATGGAAAACCATTCCACTGGCCACAAAGCACGGTATGGCGTGACACGAGAAGAACAACGAGATCTGTTCACCGTGTCCCCAGAATATTCCCTGGCTCACTGTGTAGCGAAAGACATTAAAATGTCCCGCGGCATCGCTTCAGTTTTTAAAAGAAAATTTGGACGAGTACAAGAACTGGCCAACCAACGTCCAACTGTCGGGAAAACGCTACAACTGAAGGATGATAACGTAGAACACAAGCGGTACATTTACTATCTCGTTACGAAACAATACTCACATCAGAAGCCGTCATACCGCAATTTATGGGACTCGCTGTGCGACATGAAGGACCATCTGTTGGAAAACGACATCATGAAACTGGCAGTACCGAAGATAGGCTGTGGACTAGATGGTTTGGATTGGAGGATTTCTGCAGCTTCAACTCTACCGGCCAAGAAGAACTCAAACGGACCGTCGACTGTTATTTCTTCAAGACTTCCAGATGCACCAAGGGTGATGCATGCAGATTTCGTCATAACGAACTGTTCCGGGACGAAACAGTCTTAAGGAGGGGGCAATGTAGCGAACCCAGGGTCGCGGCGCGGGCGGCGGCGCGGTCGGCGGCCGCTAGCGAACTTGTCAGAACACGTCCGTCCGCTCCCCATTGTTCTGATTCACAGAATCGTGGAATATTCTAGATTGAACTATTTTAATATAAATACCCCAAGCAAAAGATCGCCAGGACAGTCTTGTGTTAATACGTGTAGTGTACAGATGGTGATATAAATAAATAGACAGTGATATAAATAGTGTTGAAATAAATATTGCGTAGATTAAATTGTTTAAATAAATTATCTTAGTGTTTAAGTCTTTAGTAATAATAATTAGTTCTTAAATTAGTGTTTATATTTGTTAATTCTTAGTGTTAGTTATTTTTATTTATTCTTTATAATTCATATTTCTTTAATTAAACTTAGTTATATAAATATTAGTGTTTTAATCAATTTTACACTTCACCTAAATAAATAAAACGTTACAATATTTTTGTTAAACATTCATATTCATGCTTTAGGATCTATACTATGGATAGTTTTAAGCATTGGACATGCAAAAGTGACCAAAACGTGGTACCAATCAGATAATAAACATTCAATTTTCGGGTGTCATTTTAATGAATACGTCGTATACTGAAAGCTACATGGGCTGGATTCTAGAATACCTACCACACTTTAAATAACAATTTTCGTGTTGCCATGTTTTCTTTTAGCTAAAATATGATAAAGAATTATAAACTTCGGGCGCAGAAGCAAATATGTATATGATTTTTTACAAAAATAAAGTCAGGTTTTACCTATTCTTGATGAATACGTTGTATCTTGTAAGCTACATGGGCTGGATTCTAGAATACCTACCACACTTGAAATAGCAATTTTCTTGTTGCAATATTTATTTTTAACTAATATATGATAAAGAATTATAAAATTCGGGCGCGGAAGCAAATATTTATATAATTTTTTACAAAAATAAAGTCAGATTTTATCTATTCTTGAATTGGACATTTTTGTTGAACATTCATATTCATGCTTTAGGATTTATACTATGGATGGTTTTTAGCATTGGACATGCA